>JAODAL010052970.1:0-25615 GCA_025379985.1 Phyllomedusa bahiana
CATTAATTGCCACATATGAAAACGGGTTTAAAAATTGTGCTATAGTGTCAGTGAGATACACACAATCTATACATATATCACAAGGATTAATTTACAATACTGTAGAGGTATGCACAGTTTTCCAGCATACACATCTTTCTATATTTAGTCCTCATTATATCCATCCAGGTTTGGGTGGGGAATAAGGGATAAGATAAAGCGTCCACGATCTCTGTTGAATCCCTAATCTGCCCTTATAAGGATGCAGAGTAATCGCTCCGAAAGGGGCAGCCCCACTCAAGGGGTTGCTATCCCTAAATGAAACTAAACATGCCCTAAGAAAATATAGATCAGACTCTACATAATTTTTTTTTTTATCTCCCATACATCAGGCTCTAGATAATTATTTTCTGTCCGGACATGTTTCTTCTAATCCTAAATGATACAGTGAAGGAAATAATTATTTGATCACTTGCTGATTTTGTAATTTTGCACACTGACAAAGAAATAAACAGTCTAAAATTTTTAAAGGGGTGGTTAATTTTAAACATTGAGAGATAGAATACCCAAAAAAAAAACCAAAAAATAATTTGTAAAAAATTATATAAATTTATTTGCATTTTGCTGAGAGAAATAACTATTTGATCCCCTACAACCATTAAGATTTCTGGCCCCTAAAAACGTTAGACACTTCTAATAAGTTTTCCCTCATTAAAGACAGCTGTCTTAAATATCACCTTTTAAAAAAACTCTGTCCACAAACTCAAAAATCAGTCAATCTCCCCTCTACAACAAGGCAAACCAAAGGCTTTTGGGATGTGGGGGAAAAGTTCTGACTTGCAAAAAGCTGGAATGGGCTACAAAACCAAAGTAAGATCTGTGTGAAAGGAGAAAATTGTTGGTGCAATAGAAAGGAAAATGGAGAAATACAAAATGACTGTCAATCGACATTGATCGGGGGCACCACAAAATCTCACCTTGGGGTTCCTTTATATGAGGAAGGCGGAGAACACCTAAATTTCATGGGGGAACTGTTTTTGATATTAGGGGAGCGGGGGCCCGCACGAAGAAAAAACCCTTGATAAAACCCTTACCTGTAATGGTTAAAAAACCGTAGTGCCCCAATATTCCCCTCTAAGAGGGGACTGTGCAGGGGCCCTCTGAAGTTTGCCATGAACAACCCGAATGATTTTGTGGGATTTGGGAAGGTGCTGTGGTCATTTGAGACAAACGTTGAACTCTTTGGCATTAACTCAACTTGCCGTGTTTTGAGGAAGAGAAATGCTGCCTATGACCCAAAGAACACCGTCCCCACTATCAAGCATGGAGGTGGAAACATTATGTCTTAGGGGTGTTTCTCTGCTAAAGGCACAGGACTACTTCATTGCATTAATGTGAGAATGGATGGAGCCATGTACCATAAAATCCTTTGTGACAACTTCAAAAATGGGTCGTCGCTGCATCTTCCAGCGAGACAATGACCCAAAACATACAGCCAAGGCAACAAACGAGTGGCTCAAAAAGAAGCACATTAGGGTCATGGAGTGGCCTAGCCAGTCTCCAGACCTTAATCCCACAGAAAACTTATGTACGGAGTTGAAGCTCTGAGTTGCCAAGCGACAGCCTCAAAATCTTAGTGATTTAGAGATGATCTGCAAAGAGGAGTGGACCAAAATTCCTTCTCACGTGTGCACAAACCTCATCATCAGCTACAAAAATGTCTGACTGGTGTACTTGCCAATAAGGGTTATGCCACCAAGTATTAAGTCTTGTTTGCCAGAGGGATCAAATACTTATTTCTGACTGCAAAATGCAAATAAATTAATCTCTTCCCGACATTGGACGCATGCATACGCCCTAGCGGGAAGTGACTTCCTGCAAATGGACGTAGGCATACGTCCTGGCGATCGTGCGGGCTTGCGGGCAAGCCGTGCATGATCGCGACATGGAACCAGCCTTAAATTACTGGCTTCATGCCGCATCACCCCCGGCCGGAGTGAGCTCTGGCCGTGGGTAAAAAACGCTTCATTATCATAACCGGTCATGGTCGCGATAATGAAACCGCAGGCAGGAGGAGTAAGCTCCCCTTGCCTACAATCCGCGCCGCTACTGGTCTCCTTGCCCGACTCCCCGGATGCTTTCTGAAAGCATCCGGGTAGTTTGGTGACGTCACCATGCCCGCAATGCATTGTGGGCACGGTGATTGGCATTTACCATGGTGACCAGTACACAGCAGCAACGCTGTGTACAGCTCTACCATGGTAACAGTAATCTGATGATTGCTGTTACAGATCCCCACTGGGGAAAAGTGAAAAATTGTTAAAAAGTAAAAAAAAAAAGTAAAAAAGTAAAACACAAACACAAAAAATAAAATATAAAACACGTAAATCGCCCTTTTCCCCTTTACAAACGCCAATTGCTCCAAAAAAGATCAAAAATAAATAAAGTACCCATATTTGGTATCGCCGTGTGCGTAACGACCCACCCTATAAATCTGTCATGTTAATTAACCCGTACGGTGAACGCCGTAAAAAACAAAAAACAGTCACATAATTGCGATTTTTGTTCATCCTGCAGCACATAAAATGGAATAAAAAGCGATAAACTCATATAAACGCCAAAGTTAAACCAAAAAGTTAAAACGTCAGTTCATCCTGCAAAAAAACATCCTTAGACGTCTCTGTATACAGAAAAATAAAAAAGTTATGGCTCTCAGAAGACAGCGATGCATAAATGTTGTTTTACACAATAAAACACTTTTTTTTTTTGTTTTTAAAGTGCTTCAAAATAAAAAAAACTATATAAATTGGTTATCGCCGTAATTGTATCGACCCAGAGAGTAAAGCGAACTGGTCATGGATACTGCACGGTGAGCGCTGTTAAAAATAAAAATAAAAAACACTACTAGGATTGCAGAATTTTCTTCAGTGTGCCTAAAAAAAAATGGATTTAAAACTGATCAAAAAGTCTTGTCCCCCCAAATGATACCAATAAAAATGTCAACTCATCCCGCAAAAAACAAGCCCCTACACAGCTCTGTACACAGAAAAATAAAAAAAGTTATGGCTCTCAGACTGCAGCGATGCAAAAACGTGTTTTCTTTTTTGAATAAATGTATTTTTATTGTGTAAAAGCAGTAAAACATAAAAAATATACAAATTGGGTATCGATGTAATCTTATCGACCTGCTGAGTAATACTAGCATGTCATTTATACTGCATAGTGACCGCTGTAAAATCTAAAAATAAAAAACACTTCCAGGAATGTTGTATTTTGCTCAAAAAAAAAGTGATCAAAGCGTCATATGCACCCCATAATGGTACTAATAAAAACGTCAACTCATCCTGCAAAAAACAAGGCCATAATCAGCTCTGTATACAGAAAACTGAAAAAGTTATGGCTGTCAGAATAAGACAATATAAACGCAATTTTTTTATAGACCTATTTCTATTGTGTAAAAGTAATAAAACAAAACTATATAAAATTTTTATCATTGCAATTGTACCAACTCCCATAGTAAAGTTATCATGTCATGTACACTTTACGGCTAAGGCTGTAAAATTGAAGCCCAAAAAATAATGGCGGAATTGCGTTTTCTCCACCCATTTTCATGGCCCAATGCAAAAAAAAAAACTATGAAACACCCATGTGCCCAAAATGTACAATACACCCCTAGATGAGATCCCTGAGGGATGCTGAATACAAAATGGGGCAACTTCTGGAAGGTTTCACCTGTTCTGGTACTTTGGGGTCTTTGCAATGCGACATGGCCCCACCAAATACTGCGTTCCAAAAACCAATTAACACTCCCTTCCTTATACGCCCTGCCATGCGCCCAAACAGCAATTTACACCCACATGTAGGGTATTGCCGAACTTTGAAGAAATTGCGTAACAAAATTTTGGGTGCTTTTTTACCAGGATTCCTGGTAAAAATTAAAAATTTTCAGCTAAAATTGCAGATTGTTGGAATTTTTTTTTTTCATTTTCACAGCCTAAATGTTGTGACACACCTGTGGGGTCAATATACTCACTGCACCCCTGGATATATTCCGTAAGGGGTGTAGTTCCCAATATGGGGTCTTTTTATAGGAGTTTATTAAGTTGTAGCACCTTAGGGTGTCTGCAAACCTAAAATGGCGCCTAAATAAAATCGTAATAAAAATGAGACCCCAGAGTCCAGTAGGTGCTCCTCCTATTCTGGGGCTTGTGGTTGAGCCAAATAGCACACTAGGGAAACATATTGGATATCTCTGAAAACGGCAGAATCTGGGGAATCAATATTAAGTTGTATTTCCCTGATCACATTTACCGTAATCTTGTAAATAATGGATAAAAATTGAAAATCTGCAAAAAAGGGAAATTTGGAAATTTCACTTCCACCCTGCTTTAATTCCTGTGAAACACCTACTGGGTTAATAAACTTCCTAAATGCTGTTTTGAATAGTTTAAGGGGTGTAGTTTCTTAGATGGAGTGATTTATGGGGGTATCTAACCTACAGGCCAATCAAAGTCACGTTACAACTGGACTGGTCCCTAAAAAATGTATATTGCAAATTGTCTTGAAAATTTGAAAATTACTACTAAATTTCTAAGCTCCCTAATGTCGTAAAAGAAAAAAAAGACATTTAAAAAAATGATGCCAACCTACAGCAGACATATGGTAGATGCTAGGTATAAACTATTTTGAGTGGAGTAACTATCTGTCTTACATGCAGAAATTTTTGAAGTTTGAAATTGGTAAATTTTTCAAATTTTTCACAGTACTTTGATATTTTTCACAAATAAACAAGCATTTTTTGGATAAAAAATTTCTTACTATCTTAAAGCACAATGTGTCACGTGAAAACAGTCTCTGAATCACATGGATAGGTAACTGTGTCAAAATGTTATTCTCACATAAAGTGACACATGCCAGATTTAAAAAATGGGTTTCTGTCAGAGAGGCCAAAACTGGCTCTGGCGGTAAGGGGTTAATATAATTTAAACAACAGGATGTTCTGGATTTTATTTTTGATATTCTATCAAAATTAACCTACCCTTTAAATTATTGACTGTTCATGTCTTTGTCAGTGGGCAAACGTATACAATCAAACAATCAAGGGATCAAATTATTATTTCCTTCACTGTAGGTTCATCAGGAGACCCGTGTCGTGAATGATGTCCTGAAATGAGCGCATCGGGAATCCTAATAATGGCTTCCATAACCGCCATGTTAACGTTTCTACTACCTGCCCAAGGCAGAAAGTAATAGCACCGCCATCTTTTGGTAAACCCTTCTGCATTGCCTATATAATACAGAAAAGTAATCAATCAAGCCCCCTAAGGGTATAGTACCCTTGGGGTACTAAATGTAAAAGTAAAAAAATGTTTTAGAAGTATAGGAAATACTAAAAGTTCATATTGGTATCACTGCATCCGTAAAAGTCCAATTTATGCCGCTCCCCCGAGGGCATGAGCCTGGCAGAGCTCACCTACCAACTTTTCAAGTTCTATGACGTCTACTACCTGAACCGCAAACACGGCAGCAGGATCTAGCTGGGGGGCAGCGACCAACTGGGGAACCTCATGTCCAGTCATCCACAGAACAACTGAAGAAGATGTTTTTGGGATCATTTGCCGCTTATCACAAACCCCACCGGGAATAAGTTCAGCAAGTCAGTGGGAAATGCCATGTGGCTGAACATAGAGCAGACATCAGCGTTTGAGTTTTACCAGTACTTTCTACAGCAACAAGATGTAAATATGGAGAGGTTACTGAAACTTTTTACTTTCCTTCCACTCCCAGAGATTGGTCACATTGTGGAAAATCATGCCAAGAAGCCTGCGGAATGGTTACCCCAGAAGAGACTGACAGCAGAGGTCACAAAACTTGTTCATGGCAAAGAAGGATTGGAGTCAGCCAAGAGGTGTACTCAGGTTTTATAACATAGCAACATTGATGTCTGATCAAGAGCTACAGGAACTCTTCTAGGAGGCCCCTTTTGTTGAACTAATGTTGGAACCTAGATGGCACTAGATGGCCTGGTGCCTGCCTAAAAGAGTCCACTATTCTAGAAGGTGCTCATGGCTTAGACATATTAAACAGCGGAGGGTCACAAACCCAGATGAGGTCCTGTTAATTGGCCAACACATCCTCCACAACGGACTCTCCCTCATGAAGGTCGGAAAAAAGAACTTCTGCATTATGAAGTGGCTGCTCCTTTGAGGGCAGCCACCCAGCTCTGTTTGGTCTATACTCTCACTAAGTGAGAAGTTGTGCTTTGTACATATGGACAATGGTTAGTGATGGATTTTTAATAAATAACTGTATCAGTTGCATATTGAAAAAAAAGTCTGCTCTTTTAACATATAACATCATTCATCCCGTACACTGAACACCGTACAAGAAAACACACATTTCACGTCCCCTAAAAATTGGAATAAAAGGTTCCCAAAATGTTAACGATAAAAAATACATTTGGGTCTGCGAAAAATTAACCCTCACTCAGATCAATAGGTGAAAAAATAAAAAAAAACATTGATTGCAGAAATGGCACTGCAATGAAAACCCTACATATTTGGTATTGCCAGAATTGTAGTCACCTGTAGATTACAGATAAGAGTCAATGCCATATAAACAAAACCCCCACAAATATATGGTGCAAGTAGGTTATTTTTTACATTTCACTTAGAAATTTATTTCGGTAACCCAGTATATTCTATGGTATGGTCAATGTCATTATTAAAAAAATACATCTTGTCCCACAAAAAACAAGCCCTCATGTGTCTATGAAGGTGGAAAAAATAAAGTTATGACTCTTGGAAGGCAGGGTGGAAAAAACCTAAAAAATTATGACCGTATGTCAGAAAGGGGTTAATGGCTTGCCTTTTTGTTATGTCCCTGCTATGTTTTCCATGCTAATTTTTGTTTTTCCTGTGCTCATGTAGCCTCTCTTCTCTACAACATTTTCTGCTTAAAAACCATTTCCCATTGCTGTGTTAGACTACAAGCCCTAGATCCTCTGCTGTGTTTTGTCCATTCTTTTCGCTCTTATTCTCAGTGCACAACCCACCATTTCCTTCCTCATGTTGAAAACCTGAAGAGGCAGTACCAAATGAGTATGCATTCAAAGGCTGCCCTAAGAAAAGCCAAACCCCTTTATTTACATGATCTCCTGGACTGGACACAGAGCTGTTTCCAGGATGGTAAGATGTACAGAACTACTATGCTTCTTGTTATGAAATAGCTGATGTACAATTGCAAGAAGCCCACTGAAAATGTACTGAAAGCACATAAAAATATTTCTCTTAAAATCTGGTACTTTTGTAAAGAAAATCTTTTTTTTTTCTTGGTTAACCCTTTTAAAGCCTGGTTCACATCTGCGCTGGAGGCTCCATTAATTACATCCGTCCGTAGTCGAGACGGAAAAATTCTGCAAGCTCTCAACTACGGACACCATGGCGGAAACCCGACAAACCCGTTGTAATTAAATAGGGTCTGTTGGCCGTGGATGTTTGTAGTGGATCCCATGGAATCAGTTTTTCACCTCTGCCATAGAGGTACCAAACGGAGCCTCCAGCACAGATACGAAACTAGTTTAAGTTCGAACAATGTTCAAGATATCCTGTTTCCTAAAAAAAAAAGAGCGTTGAAGGGAGATCATTTAGGTCCTGCCACAATACAAGATCACACATATCCAAACATATCTAAAGGTCCACTAGAGCTTGTGAGGTGAGTTAAACAGAAATCTAAGCATGTGGTGGTACATGCTTAAAAAAAATGAGGACCAGGACTCCCACAAACAAGAAATTTCCTCAAGTTACACCTTAAAGGGGTTTTGCAACGATGTAAAGTTGACGTGGGATCCTCCAAAATGGGTATTCACTTTTCTAAATATATGTGATTACAAAAAGTGAAGCCTCTGAGAGCTACAGCATTGCTCAGTCCCCCTTAGTTTCCTGACAGTTTACATTAGACACAGGACACTGACAGGAGCTGATCTGGCCGCCCTTTCGTGTTTGCATTTCTTATCTGATGACGGGGAGCATGAAGGAGCTTGCAAGGGGCTGGGGAGAAAAGTGCAGTGTATGAGGCTGTCTGCTGTATAGAGAATCCACTGGTTGTAATGTAAGTATTTGAGTAAACTTTGCAGACGCTCCCTGCTTCCTCGCTCTCTGCTCCCTCTCCTCAATGAAGCTGCATGCTTTGTTTATCTTCTCTCCTGAGCAGATAAGGCTGAGTTCACACGGCTTAATTGCGGGCACGTATTTCGCCCGCAATTATGCTGTGTGTACAGGAGCAGGGCGGGACGGGGGAGCCGCAAGCCCACTCGCCCCATAGACCAACATCATCCCGGCGTGTACTACGGCGAGATGAATCGACATGTCACTTCTCTCCCCCCTCACTGTATTGTGCGAGTGGGGAGAGGAGACGTAATCCCTAGTTCTCTATAAGAACTGTGGATTACCGTAATGACTGGGACGTATCTCGGCCTGTATTTAGCGCAGTACGGTGCAAAATACAGGCCGAGATACGTCCCAAAATAAGCCATGTGAACATGGCCTAAGAGGTAAGGAACTCACTGTAAGGAGGGTCAGAACCTTTGTGTAATGGCCGCTTGATGATACACCACCGTACTCTTCGGTGGTGGCAGAGTTACACCACCCAAGGAGGTTCCTGTGGTCTCCACGACCTTTTAAACAGTTTTCTCAACCCAACTGAACCTTTGCTAAAATTGATGTCTTACTGCTACATGCTTGGTTTCAGTAGTTGTCAACCATGTCTCTGGTTGGGAATAGGCAGGGATTGATATGAATAAAATACAAATTATACTGAATCTTCTCCTACAAAACTATGCATCAATCTGCTCATCTCATTAACAAACCACCAGCAGATCAGATAGCTTGTTTATTGTGACAGATTAAAGCTTTGGAATGAATGTTTCAGCTATAGGAAGTATGAGGATCAAATTGAGGAATTGACCTTGTGTGGCATGAGGCCTCTGGGGATGTCACTGAATTCTTCTTAGTGGAAGCTCAGGTCACATGGGAAATGATTCATAGGTTAAAATAACTACTAGGCTGTGTTCATATGGTATAATTGCGGGATGTATTTTGCCCCGCAATTACGCCGTGTGTACGGGGGCGGGAGCGGGGTGGGGGGGCTGGCAGCCCGCCGGCCCCATAGACATGCATTATTCTCGGCGCGGATATGCCGTGAATAATTGACATGTCACTTATCTTCCCCCGCGGCGTATTGTGCGAGCGGGGAGAGGAGACGTAATCCATAGATCTGTAGGAGACCTGTGCAGTACCGTAATGACTGGGACGTATTTCAGCCTGTATTTCGCGCAGTACGGCGCGAATTACGGGCTGAAATACGTCCAAAAATAAGCCGTGTGAACCTGGCCTTATTGCAATACTCTTGACTTTAAGACGCTGATGGGTTGTTAACTTGTTTAGCCTTACTGTTATTGTTTATGATCTCGATGTAGATCGGTTCTCTCGTTTTTTATTTTCATGTAAAACTCAGGCAAAAACAGTGCTTTTCTACATTTTATAGTAATAGATTATTATTGCAGTCTTCTCAGCACTATTTAAAGATGATGGTTTGAGCTTGGCATTGGTAGATGTTGGTGTATGTTTTCAACCACAAAGGCAGCAACACTTTGCTGTAGGTGTCGACTCTGTCTGGCTTTGAATCTCCGAAATCTCTAGACGAGAACCTAGTAAGAAAAATCAACAACCGTACACGTTTGTTTGTCTAGCATGGATTCAGCCAAAGGTGTCCCATTTCTTTTTGGCATAAAACCATTCAATTGTAGCATAGGAAATATCATATTTATGGGTCGGGCAGTACATTAACTTGTTAGTGAAATGGATGTCTTGGCAATGTAGAACACAAACAAGTTTTGCTCTTTGACCATTGCAAGAGACAAGGGCTGTGGCTAAATGACAGGCTTGAAATGGTTAACTGTTGGGTGCCTCAGCCATATGTAAACTTGTAAACCTGATGGATATCATACTTGCATAACCGAGCTTCGTACCAGAGCTGAGCGTGACTCACTGATGGAACTTGGATGTTTTCCACTGCGAAGTTGTGTGGTCTTAGCCACAGTAGCAACACAGCATCAGTTTTCCTATCCTAGTAACACTGAGGTACAAGGAAATGAGTTGGAAACTGCGAAAGAAATATAGTAACACAAATGACAGTCTTTTTCTTCTAGTATTTTTGGCTCTCTCCCGATTGCAGAGTAGGTTCTGTGTGGTTAACCCTGTTTGAAAGAAACACAAAAACGTATAACATTCAGAATATTGGTTTCCTTAAAGTGAAACCAGAAAATATATTTGTTTATTTCAATTACAGTCATTTCAATTTTTCTATATTATTAGTCATGATTTCAGTTAATGACGTACGAAAGCCTATGATGCTTGTCTTTACTTTTTTATTTTAATTTCTTCTCCGTGTTTATCAGTTTTTTTTATTTCATTCACTTAAAGGAAACCTGTCAAGTGGTTTATGCTGTCCTATCTGAAAGCAGCATGTGATAGGAGAGAAGCTGAGCTCTGTGATCCATAGGGTTATATGATAGAGGAGGGAAGCTGAGCTCTGTGATATATAGGGTTATATGATAGAGGAGAGAAGCTGAGCTCTGTGATATATAGGGTTATATGATAGAGGAGAGAAGCTGAGCTCTGTGATATATAGGGTTATATGATAAAGGTGAGAGAAGCTGAGCTCTGTGATATGTAGCTTCATATAATAGAGGAAAGAAGCTGAGCTCTGTGATATATAGGGTTATATGATAGAAGAGAGAAGCTGAGCTCTGTGATATATAGGGTTATATGATAGAGGAAAGGAGCTGAGCTCTGTGATAAAATAGGTTATATGATGAGAGAGAAGCTGAGCTCTGTGATATATAGGGTTATATGATAGAAGAGAGAAGCTGAGCTCTGTGATGCATAGGGTTATATGATAGAGGGAGAGTAGCTGAGCTCTGTGATATATAGGAGTATATGATAGAGGAGAGATGCTGAACTCTGATATATAAGGTTATATGATGGAGGAGAGAAGCTGAGCTCTGTGATATATAGGGTTATATGATAGAGAATAGAAGCTAAGCTCTGTGATATATAGAATTATATGATAGAGGAGAGAAGCTGAGCTTTGTGCTATATAGGGTTCAGGGGTGTAACTAAAGAAGCCTGGGCCCCAAAGCAAGCTTTTGGATGCCTACCCCTCTCACCCTACCCCAGAGGTGTATGATAGAGCAGAGAAGCTGAGCTCTGTGATATATAGGATTATATGATAAAGGAGAGAAGCTGAACTCTGATATATTGGGTTATATGAATGAGCAGAGAAGCTGAGCTCTGTGATATATAGGATTATATGATAGAGGAGAGAAGCTGAACTCTGATATATAGGGTTATATGACAGAGAAGAGAAGCTGAGCTCTGTGATATATAGGGTTATATGATAGAGGAGAGAAGCTGAGCTCTGATCTATAGGATTATATGATAGAGAGAAGCTGAGCTCTGTGATATATAGGTTTATATGATAGAGGGAGAGAAGCTGAGCTCTGTGATATATAGAATTATATGATAGAGAAGCTGAGCTCTGTGATATATAGAAGTATATGATAGAGAAGCTGAGCTTTGTGCTATATAGGGTTCAGGGGTGTAACTAAAGAAGCCTGGGCCCCAAAGCAAGCTTTTGGATGCCTACCCCTCTCACCCTACCCCAGAGGTGTATGATAGAGCAGAGAAGCTGAGCTCTGTGATATATAGGATTATATGATAAAGGAGAGAAGCTGAACTCTGATATATAGGGTTATATGACAGAGAAGAGAAGCTGAGCTCTGTGATATATAGGATTATATGATAGAGGAAAGAAGCTGAACTCTGATATATAGGGTTATATGACAGAGAAGAGAAGCTGAGCTCTGTGATATATAGGGTTATATGATAGAGGGAGAGAAGCTGAGCTCTGTGATATATAGAATTATATGATAGAGGAGAGAAGCTGAGCTCTGTGATATATAGAATTATATGATAGAGGAGAGAAGCTGAGCTTTGTGCTATATAGGGTTCAGGGGCGTAACTAAAGAAGCCTGGGCCCCAAGCAAGCTTTTGGATGACTACCCCTCTCACCCCTCCGTCTCACAGACCACAAACATTTACCGGGACCTCTGAAGTCATTCAGTTACTAGATAATACAAGGAGCGAAAACTTCACCATACATCTCACCATCATACTGCTGCCAAACAAATCCCACTATACCAAGACCAACATTACCAATAACGCTACTTTTTTCTAGGATTCCTTGTAAAAACAAAACATTTTTTAATATATGTTTAAAAAAAATGCTAAAAAAATGTGTGAAACACCTGTGGGGTGTAGATTTAGCACCTTAGGGTGTCCGCAAACATGTAACGGTGCCTTAAGAAAATCATAATGAAAATGGGGCCATAAAGACCAGTAGTTGCTCCTCCTTCTCTCAGGCTTGTGGTTGAGTCAAATAGTGCAGTAGGGCCACATATGGGATATCTGTAAAAAGACAATATTGGGGGAATTGATGTTTCCCTTTCACTCTGTTCTATGGAAGTTTTGAGTATTGGCGAACGCACTGTACTCGGAACTCACATAGAACAAAATGGAGAGTAACGGCACAAGCGTGGCCGTCTCTCCAGTCTGTGCTGTGAGTTATGGCCATATTTTCCACTCCTAGAAGAACCCCTTGGGACGAAGCGAAAAAGACACAGTTTCCGAAATGTAGCCAATATAAGTCCAGAGCTGTATAAACTTGGTTGAGCAACTTAACTAAACAACTGACTGAAATGAACTCCTTCCACTTAGGTTCCTATATTTTTATCCTCTGTCCACATCCTAGTTGCTTATGTAACCACTCTTGCCTCAGGCTTGCAAAGCACATTAACTCTTTAAGTCTTGGACCAGCATAATGACTTAGCATTTTCATACTCATCACCTTGACACAGTAGTCCTAATGCAGATAACAAGGAATGGCTTCCAGAAACAATACATTCAGAGGCCCGAACCAGTTGAGGAGTGTAAACTCCTGTTCATTACATATTTTTCGGACTACACTTTTTTTCACCCAAATTCAGGAGGAACGTGGGGGTGTGTCTTCTAGTCCAAATGTAGTATTTAAAGGAGTTGTCTCCCTACAGAGTTTCATAGGATGCATGAATAAAATACTCTGTCACTTCCTGGTTCAGACTGACTAATTTGCATACAGCTCCATGCTTGTATTCAACACTGTGTTTTCAGTTGCTAATTAGATCAGATTAGCTCAGAAGCTTCTGAAACTACTAGCTGAAGGCTTTATCTGATCCCTCAAACAAAAGCCCTAATTACAGAGCTGTTTATTTTAGATAAATCAAGCTTTTTACTGTCCAGCAGCACAGAGGCTGCCGCGACCTGTGTGATGACATCACTCACTGCTATCACATAGAAGAAACAGCAGGGGGGAGAATTGTTTACAGGTCAGTTACTGAGGGAACTGAAATAGCCAGGGAGGTCATAAATTCACTTGTATATCCTTAAGAAAAACAGATGAACAAAGCAATATATTTGGAAAATTTCTTTATTTTGTGTTCCCTACAATTTGAAAGCTATTCTTTGTAGCGAGACAACCCCCTTTTAAAAGGAAAATCCCTGCAGGAACCGGGCAGGGGGGTTTAACCCTTCCCAACCTCGCTGGCAGGGATCCCAATCCAGTCCCCTTTCCCTTTCCCTGAGAAAAATATTTTGGGGTAAAAGGGGGATTAGGGGGGCGGGTGACAGCTGTTTCAGTACACCCGGCAACCCCCGCTAATGGCGGGGATTTGGTTTCCCTGCTTTTAAACCCCACTTTGGGACCCCGTGCTTGCTTTCCCCCCATTACAGCCCATGAAAGGGTCTGTGGGGCGGGGTTGTAAATGAAATCCTGTAACAGGAGGGGTGTGGCCCTGACCTGAAATGGAGTAAAGAAAAGGGCTTCTGACTCCTGAAAACCTCTGGAATTTTGATCTAAGACCCCCTGTTTTTGGTGACATGTTTTCGGGGGTTTGTGGAAAAAAACTGTAGGCTACTTCTGAGACATTGACTGACCCCTTTCCCCTCTCTTATCATGTGATTCCCCGGGAAAAATTCCTCCCGTAGGTGAACGTTTGTGGGGGGCCGGAGCCAGGGCCAAAGAAAAGGGGGACTGTGGTTCGGCAGCTGCCAGCACGACACTTATAAGCTGCCCCCACTAAATTTTTTATTTACGCGGACAACTGGGGGCTAATGAAACTATTGAGTTTGCTGCTCGCGGTGCCCATAGGTGACGAAGTTTCCCCTCCCCCCCGGGAAGGAAAGGCAAGAAATGGTGGCGGAAAAAAGTGGGAGCAAAAGGCCTGTAAATTTCCCGACTCGCAGCACTGGAGACCCGGGGGAAGTTTCAGAACATCCCAGCTAAGTAACATAGGGGAGGAGGGACCCCTGGGGGGGGAATTTGGGGTGAGGGCGAAGCAGAGAAAATAATATTCCCGGGGGGCCCTTTTCCCAACTGAGATTCTGTTGGCGCCACCCCCTGTCATAGATTGGCCCGGGGGGAAAAAAGGGCGGGGAAAAGTTCCGGGCCCCAGGGCCATCTTGAACTTGTTTAAGCTCACAGCGGGGGAGTCGGCCGGGCCCTCGGATGTTAAAAACCCTGCAGATAAGGATATTAGGAGACCAGGATCCTCTAAGGCTTACACTCTGTGCTTGGCATATAGATCCTCTATTACCCGCAAAAAAAAAAAATTTGTGATTTTGAAACACAAGTCAGTTTGTTCTGAACCCCTTCGGGAGCTCTGCCCCAATTACAGTCTTTGCTAGAAAGGTTCCCTACCTTTTTCTGTACTCCAAGTTATATTGCCAACGCTATTCTTCTCTTTGGGGAAAAATAAAAAGGGTTAAAATGCCGAAAAATCCAGACCCCTAGGGGGGTTAAATCTCTAGTCTTATTTGAAACCCCCAAGTCTTATTCCCCAAAATTTTTAGATTGCTACTGCCCCCTGTTGGCCAACTTTTTTAAAACTACAATTTGCTGCTCTTTAGTTCTATACGGGCTGGGCTTTGTTTTTGGGGATTGGTTTGCCCTGAACCAACAGGGACTTTTTTTTGCCTTTAATTTTTTTCCTCTCCGCCCCTCTGCTTGTGATAAAACTTTTTTTGTGGGACTGTTAATTTTTCATTTGCATTTATATGCTCTGATAATCTGTCACAGGGAATTTTATCCGGGGGATTTTAGATTTCCCCCTTTTCTTATATCACTAAGATTTGGGGTTGCAAGCCCATTTTCAGCTTTGGTTCTAATTCTCAATTTCCATAAATTTGTTTGGGGGTTTGGTACCTGCTGGCAAAATTGTATAACTAAATTTTTTTTTTACATTATAACCCTTTGTTCCCGGGTTCAAAATTTTAAAATTAGGACTGCCCCGACCTTTGGAACTCACTAGGGTTTTGCTTTTCCCCGGGTCAAATTTATAAGTAACCGCCCTGAAGCCCTTGTGTTCCCTGATCTCTATGATAATAACCATACGGGCCTGTCTTGCCATTTTAGAGGGGGTCCAATCCACGTAGGGTTAGGAATGGGAATTTTCTCCGGCCCTGCCCCCGCACAAAAGCAACCAAAATTGGAAAAACGATGAGAAAAAAACGATGATCCCGCTCAATTGAACCCTCCACCAAATGGGGGCTTTTGATATGAAAAAATCAGGGGCGGCCTTTGCAAACTCCCCAGACTGCGTTAACCCACAAAAATTTTTTTGTTTAATCTCCCAAAATGGATGGGTTAACGGAACTCCGTTTTTAAATAGGGAAACCCAAAACAAAGAAAGAGCTGTAGAGGCGGGAGGCCCCAAAATCAGGGGGAGTGGTGGACACTTCGAGCTCTAACCGGGAATCCTTTCCTTTCGCTACGACCCAATTTAAAAATTCTACAAGCTGGGGCAGGGGGCCCGCTAAAAATCGCGGGCAGCGAAATTTAATGTGCGTTTTTTGGGGTCTCCCAAACGAGTGGAGGGCTTTTCCCCCAGAAGGGGTTTGTGGAGCAGTTACTAAAGGAAACCCTTGGGCCCCAAAAATTGAATTTTCTCTGTTTCGTGGTTGGGGCGAGCCCACCGTTTCCCGAAAAAAATCTTTTGGCCCCCCGGGTGTTTCCCCCTTCGCCCTTTTATTTTAAAAAGTTCCTTTTTAAATTATAGAAAACGAGATCTAATATTTCTGCTGCTAGAAGAAAGGGGAAACATTACCTACGAGAATAACAAGTTGTCTTTCTCCCCGGGGAATTTTTTCCTTTCTGAGGTCAGAAAAAAGGGCGGCAATTATCCCATGTCGGACCCCCCTGGGGGAGGTTTGGAATCAAGACGCCATGTTATTCCCACTAGACTGAGGGTTAAAACCCCCGAGCCCGTACGTTTTTCTTTCCCAAACCCCTGAAGAAAAACGGAGTGGCGGGATAGGGGGGTCGCCGGACCGGCGTGAAGAATTTCGGGTGTACCCTTTTAAGGGGGCCCCAAATTTTGGGGGAAAGCAAAATTCCCATTTCTGTTTTTCCGTTATGCAGGTTGCCTTATATTTTTCTCTGTTACCCTGTGTTTTTTGTGTTTTAAAGGGGGGCCTTTCTTTTAGAAGGGGGGAAAAAAAAAAAAACAGATTTCTTCAAAAAGGTTTTTTTCTTTTCTTTTTTCAAAAGCGGCACATTTTTCACGTGCCTTTGGGTGCCTTTTTTTTGGCACCTAGCCCAAAAGGGTCACTTCCCCCCTTTGGGTGTTTTAAACAAAAATTTTTTTTTTCTTTTTTTTTAAACAGTTTAGATAGGGTTAGGGATTGTGGCTGGGGCAGGTTGGGTGGCTTTGAGCAGGGGGGGGGGGTGGTTGTTTTTCGGGCCCCGGTTGGGCCAATTTTGGTTTTTGGGTGTTTTTTGTGGGTTTGGTGAAGGGTTTTAGTGTGTGTGTGTCGGTCCCGGGTTTTAAAAAACTGTCTGGGTGGAAATTTTGGGTCCTCAAAATTGCGATGGCGGATTGCAAAATAGTGTCCTGGAATGTCCGGGGGTTAAACTAAAATTTGAAAAGACATTTGTTTTTGACTATTTTAAAAAACCTCTTTAATCCTATATTGTTATTTTTTCAAAAAAACCCGCATCTTGGGGGCAAAAAATTTCCTGGGCGCTAAAGAGGCCTTGGTTTGGGATGGCATACCACCGTGTAACTCTAATTATGCCCGGGGGGTTCTCGGTTCGTTTAGAAGTCTCTACCTTTTCCCAATTAAACCGCATATGGGTTTCCATGGGGGAGATATGTTTTTTCTAATGAAAAATTTGGGGGGTTCTGTTTTTTCTTATAGGTGGTTTTTAAAGCCCCCCGCCTCCCTTTTGGGGGGGAAAGTCCGGATGCCCAAAAGGCAAAGGTCCCCCGCAATACCCGGGGGGACACCCGCTGCTCCAAAGGGGGATTTTAACGCCACGTTAATGGGCCCTTTGACCTTTCTCCCCCCCCTTTTTATCGAAAAATAAAAAACTAAAGGGAATGGGCTGATACACATGGCCTGGTAGAGGTTTGGAATGGTTACACCCCCCGGGTTGGGCAATTCCTTTTTTTAAACACCAGCTCAAAAATTCTCCCCTTCCCCGACTAGTTTTGGTTTTTGGGGTAAAAAGGAGTATTGCATATGATACAAAATGCAGAATCCCTCCCCTCTTGGGATACAGATAAAGGGCCCTTTAAAACTGTAATAGCCTCACCACGAGGGCCCCGGGAGGTTTTTGGCGGTTTAAATCCCAGGGGGCTAGGGGTTTTTTTCCCCCCAAAAGTACGGGGCCGGGATGCCGAGGGCATTAGAGACATACTGGAGTATAAATGAGGGCCCCGTAAACCCTTTGGTGGAATGGGACCCCGAAGGCGTGCTGGGGGAGCCTTTAATTTTGGGCTTTTTGCATCACACAGGAGCTGACAAAAGGGAGAAGAAGGGGGGGAATTGGGAAAAGAAAAAATTTCTTGGAGGGGGAAAAAGGGCTATGGGGCCAGGCCCCTCCAAGATACTAAGGACCCCCACTTTAGTGGCTCAGAGGGGCTTTTTCGCTGCATCTGACAAAAAAGTTTCACTCAGAAGCGGGCCCTTTTTTCATGCAAAAAAAAAATCAATTTTTTGTGGAGGGGATAAAAATGGTAGAGGGATTGGGGATTTTTTGGCCAGAGCGGAAAACCACCCCGGGGACAGTAGTGGTTTGTGTGGTTGATGCGGGGGGAGTGGGGGGTCATCCAGGGCAGATTTTTTGAGCAGTTTTTTCTTTAAAATTATGGGGAATCTATTGGCCCGAAATTAACTTTAAAACAGATAGGGAAATAGCCCACTTTCTAGACAAATTTTGGATATACCCCTTTTCAAACCAGTGAAAGACAGAGGGAAATTTCAGCCCGATATATTTGGCAGAAAGGGGATCACAGGGCTATTGGGAAATTGGCGCCCCATAAGACCCCCGGGACCCATGGGTTTCCCGGAATGGTATAAACAAACACGGGGCAATGGAGTGGTAGGTGGGGGGTTTTTTGCGGGGCAGATATAGCGACTCCCCCGCCAACCCCTTCCCTTTTTGAGGAGTGTTTACAATAGTCCACAAACCCGGGGGACCCCCTGTCAGTGCAGTCATATAGGCCAATTTCCTTGCTTAAAAACCCAGATTCAAAGATTATGGCGAAAGTTTTTTGGGTATGAAACAAAATGGAGTGAATTTTTTCCTTTTGTTTGGGACGACCAACCCGAAGGGTTTGCCGGGGGGGGAAAATTGGGCATTAATCTGAGACGGCAAATTTTCCAAAACCCGCTTTCCCCCCACTAAATTTCGGGGGGGTAGGAAATATCGCTGCCTTAGACAAAGAAAAAAGGGTTTTGACTCTTTGGGGTGGAGGTTTTATGTGGTTTCGTTGTCAGGATGGGGAAATTTCCCTTTTATTTTATTAAATTTGGGTGCGGGCCCATTGTATTTGAAAACCCCTGGCGAGGTCAAATAAATGGGGTTGCCCTTTCCCCCCCCCTTTCCCACTTTGGAAAAAAGGAAACCCGGCAGGGGTTTCCCATCTCACCGCTTTCTCTTTTGCCCTCATTTTGGAACCCCTATCCAATTTGTTTTTTAATTTTTATGGGACGGGATTTTGGGGGTGGTTTTGGGTTTCAGGGCTTGAAGAAAAAAAATCGTTTATGCGGGTGGGCCCTGTTTTGGGGTATTTGGGAGATTTCCCGGGGCCCCCTTTGGGAAAGGTTTTCCCGGGAAAAAGGTGAATACATTTGGGAAATTTTCTCCTTTGGCTTGCGGGTAAACGGGGGAAATCCATACTGTTTTTTTTAAAATGGGCCCTTTACCTGAGCTTTGGGAACCTTTTTTTTTGTTCCGCCCTTCAAAATTTTTCACGCAATTTAAATTTCTTGGGGTGATTTACATAAAGAGTTTTTTAAAATTTTTGGGGTGCTAAAACCCCCGCCCGTGGTGAACAGGTGGGTTGAGGTGAAGTCATTGGGGCCCAAACCCCCCTCTGTCCCTTTTTGGAAGGGTGAACGTTTGTTAAAAAAAGGTAATATTACCCAAACTCTTAAATTTTTATTTACAGGGCCCGGGCCCCCGGGGGTTTTTTTTCCCAAAATCCCCCTTTTTAAGCTGTTAGACAAAAGGTTTTTTTTCTTTTCTATGGGGAGGCGCCAAATTTCCCCGTCTGAAACAGGGCTACACTTTAAAGCCCCACATGACCCAAAGGGGGGCTTGCAAATTTCCCCACCCGTAAGTCTATTTGTAGCGATTCCCCTTGACTTAAAATATCAAAATGGTTCCGGGGGGAATCAATGACCCCTCTTTGGGGCTAGAGGCAGCCTTGATAGGCTCACTTGAGGGCTTTGGGCCCAAACTGCCTTAAAAGAGGGAAATTTTCTTCCCAAATTATTATTTCACCAATGTTTAGTTGCAGCCCGTTTTCGGTGTGGAAGAATTTTATTACCCCTTTCGGACCTTTGTGGCCCAGGGGCAGTGCTTTTGGGCCCCGGGTTTTTCCCCTTTTGGTGTAACGGAAAAAAGCCAGAACTTTGAGAGCTGCCAGACTATGGTTTTTCTGGGTTTTTTTGCTCCCCGGGGGTGAAATACCTTAAAGCAAATTTTATAAAGATGGGGGGTTCTTGGGCATTGCAGAAAATTTCAGCTACAGTTTTACCTTCCCCAGGGGATCCTTTTTTCGATAAAATACAGTTTTTAAAGGGATGCGTGTGTGGCGCAGTTTGGGGGGGTTGTTTGTCCAGCTTGAATTTCGGATACTTAGGGGGCCATTTTGAGAGGGGTTTCCCCTTTTGAACCAGTTTCTTCCTTACAAAGCTTTTATGGTCTGTCGGGGCTCCCCCCCTGGCGGTCCTTTCCTTCAAAGGTGGCAGAGAGGGTGTCCCCCGCCTTTTCCAAAAAGATGCGCCTCCCGGTGGGACCTCTTGGGATTTCCATTTTTTAGTTTCCGGGATCAAATGATCCAAAATTTAATGGCTCCCCTAGGGTTTAAAATTTCACCAGTTTTGATTTTACCAGTGCAAATTTCTTGTCCCCACGGCTTGCTTTCCCCCGGTTTGGGGGAGAGAAAAGGAAATTTGATTCACATTTGGGGGTTTGGGAATGCCCGATTCTGCCAAAAAAATATTGGGGGGGAAATTCACTGTTTTTTGAATAGGAAAACTGGGTTTCCCAAATTTTTGGTTTTTCCTTAAAAAAAGGGCCCCTTAGGTATTGGGAGAAATCTAAAATTTCCGGGGAAAAACAAACCCCCCCCCTTTAACTGCTCCTTGGTCTTCTATGCCAGGGAAAAAAATTCTTTTTTAAATTGGAAACCCCCCCAAGGTTCCCCACTTTAAACAGTTTGGGAAAAAACTGGTTTAAAGCGGAACTCCCCCAGGACAAAAATTTACATATGCTGCAAATTGGGATCCCCAAAACGTTTCCATACAGTTTGGAGCAATTGGACCCGCAGCTCCAAAAAATGTGAATTGGGAATTTAAGGTGTTAAGGGGGGGCAGAGCCCCACCGACAAGTGGAAAAGAAATTTATTGTGGTGGTGTGAATGTTTACATGGGGGCATTGGGATGATGAAAAACACCCTTTAGGAGAAAACTAATTGATGGGCGGGCTTCTATTCCTTTTTGCATTTTCTCATTTTTTCTTATACAATATATAAATATCCCACTGAAAAGTGTTTTTTAATGTATACCTCCTGAATCATTAAACTGGAAACAGCGAATGTATCAATGTAAGTTCTATTTGGGCCGGGTTCCCCCCTTTGAAAATTGTATACTCCCCTTTAAAATTTTAGTACTTGTAATGCCTCTGGGGAAAAAATGTGAGGAAAAGGTTTGGGTTTTTTTCTTTTTTTTGGGCTATTTTGGAAAAATTTTTAAAATAAATTTCCCTTTTAAAAAAAAAAAATAATAATCCCCGTAAAACGCATGAATGGGAAAACCTGTATACAGCAAAAACTATAGTAAATGCTGTGTATAGGACAAGCGATCGTGACCCCCAATTTTCAAAAAAACTAAAGAAACTAAGTATTAAAGTTAAAAAAAAATTTAAAAAAAAAAAGTTGAAAATTCCCCCCGCCCTTTTTTTTATTTTCAAATAAAAAAAATTAAAAAATTAAATTTTTTAAAGCCCCCATTCCCTAAAAGTTTTTAAAATTTTTAAAATTTTAAACTTTATTTAAAACCCGTACACTGGGAAAACTTGGGAGATTCACATTTCCCCAAAAAAAAAATTTAAAAAACGTGACCCCAAAAAATGCATATATCCCAAAATGGAAACCCAAAAAAAACTTCCCTTCAGTTCCCCCAAATTTTTGCTTTATTTTTTTTTTTCCCCTCTTTTTTTTCCCCTCTGAAACCCAGGGGCGTTTTTTAGGCTGATAAATGCGGGGGAAAAGTCACAGAGCTTACTTCCTTCCCTCACATCTCAAATGGACAGCAGAAACCACCTGAGAGGGGTTTCCCTTTAAGAACTATCTCCATTTCTGGGGGAAATTGTTTTTTCAGCCAGAAAATTGGGGAAAAACTTTTTCCCCCCGGCCCCTTTTAAAACCCGGGTTTTTTGGTAAAAAGGGAAGAAAGGGCACACCCTTTTGGTTTTTCCAAATTCCCCTGGGTGGCTTAAAGGGGTTTCTCATTACGAGCTTTCAAACCTGCCCCGTGTTTCCCCGGGAAGTTTAAATGAGGGGCGGCCCTTTTTGGTCTGTCTGTTCGCTCCCTCCCCCCCTCCCCTTTAGAAAACCCGGCTACGTAACTTCTTAACAGGGGGGGGGGGGGGGGGGTTTTCTCTCAATTCCCTGTGTGTGTCTGCCTAGGTCTATTGAGGAGAGGCTGATCTATGGTGTGAAGTGGGGAAAATAGGCAGAGGGGAGATGTGTTCCTAATCCCCTGTTAGCTTACAGTCTCCACACTCACAAAAACAGGGCAGGTTCTAAAATCAGGAGAGCCCCCAATACAGGAGAAATAAAGTATTAACTCCCCCCTGATCTGTATAGTATTAGAAAAGTCACAGTTCCAAAGACATATCATGATTATAGTAAACAGCCCAGGGTCACTGGTGTCATATCTATCTGTGTAGAGAGCAGGAGGAAGCAGGCACACACAGGGTTAACCCCAGGACACAGATGCCAGAGTCCTCCTCCCCCTCCTTCCACTACAGAAGCATTTCTGTGCGGGAGGGGCTCTCTGCCCCCGACCTGTCTTCAAAGGTGATGAGTCATTCAGACCTGACAGCCAGTAAGATAAGGATCAACAGGTCAGCTGCTATAAAAGATTTAAAGAAGCTGATGTAGTAATACTAACAGGGCTAGCTCAAAATCAGTAGGACATTTGTAATGAACATATATTGCAAAGCTGCTTGTTTTTTAAGATTTTTAAAATTAAAACCCAATCATTGTAGCGAGACAACCCCTTTAAGCATTTTTTGATCAAAAACATGTGAACTAAGAATCTCAAAGTTTTTTCATGTATGATAGCATAAATGCTTCTTTATGGATTTCCATGTATTGTATTGCTCTTTTTGCAGTGGTGTGCCACTGGTAATGGTGTGCGTGTATATATATATATATATATATATATATTATAATATAATATATATATATATATATATATATTATATATATATTTTAATACACACACATACACACGCACACCATTACCAATACTCCCCGCAAAAACAATACATGGAAATCCATAAAGAAGCATATATATATATATATATATATTTATATATATATATATATATATATATATTATAAAATATAATATATATATATATATATATGCCGCAAACCCTGCCCAGGTTCACATTGTGTTTTTTCAGAAATGTTTTTTTTTTTTTGTCCCAGAACTATACGTTTTTTATTTGGCATATATTGCTTTTAATCTATATAGGGAGGAAGGAATGCCTCCATTTTGGTTTCCTGCACCCCACCCACTTTTCACAGGCTGTTATATGAGTGCAGCTTGCAAGGTTGGTGTTTTTTTATTTCTTTCTCTCTGGATAATGGAGGTCGGTTGACCCAATGAGAGGCCTGAATTTGGCTCTATTGAGAGGTAATGATAGCGTAGGACCAACCGGCCTGAGATTACGTTGTAAGTTCGTGGGTGGCTTAAGCATTTTTTTTATCAAAAACATGTGAACTAAGAATCTCAAAGTTTTTTTCATGTACAATTACCATCCCCACACACTCCGCAACTAGATTGCGAGGTGCTGACTGGTTGTCATGGCAGCTGGGGGCCTAATGATGGCTCCATTCTACTACTTCCATAAAATGTTGCCATAGACAAGGTGGAATAGGAGAGCCATTATTGTTCGCTGTTTTGTAATATATTACTATTGAAGAACATCAAGTACCTGAGGGGAACCACAAATACAATTTAAAAAACTAAAATATAAAAGTACTTAAAGTTCGAAACACCCCTTTTTGCCATTTTACAAACAATGAAAAAAAAGTTGGTATCACTTGTCTGTAGAAGCCCAGTGTAATAAAATTTATTTACACTGTAATTTTACACTGTAGAAAAAAATACCCAACAAGTAGTTTTTTTCTTTGTGTTCCCAAAATAGTGGAATGAAAAGCAATCAAAAGTTGCAAGTATCCTAAAATGGTAACAATAAAAACTACACTTGAACCCACAAAAATTGAGCACTCATTTAGACACACTAATCAAAGAAGTGGTACACTGTCTTAAAACAGAGGTGCGCTGGGTCACAAAAGCAATTGCACTAGAACTAGCAGAATTTGCATAAAAAATAATATCATGCATGCGTTACACCACATTTACCATGTGTCTTAGACAGTTTCTAAACACTTCTGCGCTATGTCTGACAAAAAAGAATACTACCTGGGTAAAAGGCTTCACTGAAAGGAGGCATGGTTTAGTGTGCAAAGCCATGCGCCAGAAAAAGGCCCAAATTTTGTTGCAATTAGGAATAAAGTCTTCAACTAATTTTTAAGGGTTTAACGCAGATTAGACAGTTAAACCTCCCGCCAAATTTATTAACACAATGGTAAAAATGGCACATTTTAAGACTGTGTAGTCTAACTTTACACTGTCTAAGAATTAGCAGTATTGACCAATTTTCCGATTTGTGTGTAAAATTTAAATGGATGCTATTAAGGTTATGTTCACACAATGTACTGCGGCGCATATAGTACGCGGCGTAGTATATTGGGTCTTTCGGGAACTCGCACTAATATCCGCGTACTCCCGCGGCGCAGGGGTGGGGCGGGCCCCCTTTCCCAAAATTTACATTTTATTCTCATGGCGGTTTTACCGCAAGAATTGACATGTCACCTATCTCACGCGTGTACAATCGATCGTAGTGACGGGGCGGGGGAGGAGGCGAAAAAAAACCATTTCTCTATGGAACTAGAAATTACTGTAATTTCGGCGCGCGTCTCGTCCGTATTAGATCGCAAATACACGGTAAAATGCGTGCCGAAATTACCGAAATTTAACATACCTAAAGATACTTTTAAGGGATTTCACACAAGTTTTGAAACTTTTTTTAAATCCGAAAACATATTTAAAAATGCTGCGAAAAAAGCATCCAAAGCACCCAAAGGTGCTGTGTGTTTGGGTGTGTATTTGCTGCAGCAGAAACGCACCCCATAGTTTTAAATAGTGCGTCTGCAGCATGAAACGGATCAAGAATTGACATCTCAACTCTTTGAATGGATCCGAAAGATGCATCCAAAGACCCTGTAAAACCGATCATTGAAGCGATCGTGTTTTACATTGAAGAATGTTAATCTATGCACATTTTTAGTGCATTTTGGGTCCGGAATCGGGGTCCAAACCGCACTAAAAGCGCCATATGAATCATTCCCTAAAGGTATGTTCACGCGGTATTTTTGGTACATTTACGTGCTGGAAAATGGCCTAAAATCAGCCTCAAACCAGTTTCAAATTTTCCCTCAGTGAATATAATGTAAAACACACCTGGTCATTCACTTGAAACTTATTTCACAAATGTAATTGCGAGACTTTTTTGGACACAATTACGGTCATAAAAATAAGTGGCATCAATTCTTGAGGCTCCTAAAATCCCTATAAGAAACAATGGGAATAGGAGTTTTCAAAACATATTT
>JAODAL010052971.1:0-25614 GCA_025379985.1 Phyllomedusa bahiana
AGCGTTTACACCCACATGTAAGGGTATTGCCGAACTTGGAAAAAATTGCGTAACACTTTTTTTGGGGGCTTTTTTTCCAAGTTTCCCTTTGAAAAAAATTTAAAAACATTTTCAGCTAAAATTGCAGATTAGTGGAAAAAATATATTTTTTTTTATTTTCAGAGCCGAACGCTAAAAAGAATTTGTGAAACACCTGTGGGGTCGATTTTACTCACTTACACCTCTGGTTTATTTCCGTAAGGGTGTAGTTTTCCAAATATGGGGTCTTTTTATGGGCATTTATTAAGTTTTGGAACCTTAGGGTGTCCACAAACCTGAAATGGCCCCTAAATAAAATTGTAATGAAAATGAGGCCCCAGAGTCCAGTAGGTGCTCCTCCTATTCTGGGCTTGTGGTTGAGCCAAATAATGCCTGGGGGCCACATATGGAATATCTCTGAAAACAGCAGAATCTGGGGAATCAAAAAAAAATTTTTGCATTTCCCTGATAAACATTTACCGTATTCTTGTCAAAATGTATAAAAATTTAAAATCTGCAAAAAAAGTAAATTTTGAAATTTCATTCCACTTTGTTTTAAATTTCCTTTTAAAACCCTAATGGGTTAATAAACTTCCTAAATTCGGTTTTGAATACTTTAAGGGTTGTAGTTTCTTAGATGAGGTCATTTATGGGGGTAACATACAGGTCAATCAAAGTCACGTTAGAACTGGACTGGTCCCTAAAAATATGTATATTGCAAATTTTCTTGAAAATTTGAAAATTACTACTAAATTATAAGCCCCCTAATGTCGTAAAAAAAAAAAGACATTAAAAAAAAATGATGCCAAATTACAGCAGACATATGGTAGATGCTAGTTATAAACTATTTTGAGTGGAATAACTATCTTCTTACATGCAAAAATTTTTTTGAATTTTGAAAATTGGTAAATTTTATTTTTCACCTTTAATTTGATATTTTTCACAAATAAACAATCTTTTTTTTGGACCAAAATTTTTTTACTTTTTAAAGCACAATGGGGTCACAGAAAACAATCTCTGAATCACATGGATGGGTTTAAAAGGGCAAAAAGTTATTCTCAATAAAGTGAACAGCAGGTTTCAAAAATAGGGCTCTGTCAGAGAGGCCAAAACTGTCTCCGGCGGTAAGGGGTTTTTAAAAAAACCCAAAGAGCATGTTCAACGACATTTTTGAAATGGGGGAGTACGACCATGCAAATCTATAAAGACCCGCCGTCCCTCTAAAATTCATCTTAAACAAGGGGGAGAAACTGATAGAGATGCACCCAAAGAGGCCCATTCACTCTGGAAAAACTGCAAGACCCCAACGAGGTGGGAGAGTTGTCCATGGGAAACAATCATCATACATCCCCCAAATCGGCATTTCTGGAAGAGTGGCAAAAAAGAAACCATTTCTCAAAAATACCAAAAAAGTCTCATTAAATTTTTCCAAAAACCCACTGAGAGACACCCCAAAAAATGTGGAAAGGTGCTCTGGTAATAAAACCCAAAAATTTGACTTTTTGGCCAATGAAAAATGATATGTTGGCTTTTAAAAGAAAACGCAGCAAACACCCTAAACAAACACCCCCCACTTGACATGTGGTGGCAGCATTTTGGTTTGGGCCCTGTTTTTTCTTCAGGGGGGACAGGGAAGAGGGTTTTTAAAATTGATGGGATGAGGGATGGAGCCAAAACAGGCCATTCGGGAAAAAAACCTTTGAAGTCTGCAAAAGACTGAGCGGGGATGGAGATTTATTTTCCCAACGACAATGATCCAAAACATAACAAAATCTACAGGGAAATTTTTTCACTAAACGTATACGGTTTAGAAGGCCAAGTCACAGTCCAGACCTGAACCCTATCGAGAATCTCGGATAGAGCTAAAAATGTTCCAAACCTCTCCAATCCACCTACTGTGCCCAGCTGTTTCCCAAGAAGAAGGGGCAAGAATTTCAGTCTCTCGATGTGCAAAATGTTGACAAAAACCCCAAGCGAAAGCAGCTGAAATTTGCAGAAAAAGGGGGCCTACGAGTTTTAATTAAGGTTTTTTGCACCCCCCAATTTTCAGTTTTCATTTTTTTACAAAATTTTAAAAAAATTCCAATACATTTTCGTCCCATTCACAAGTGTCCCATTGTTGTTGATTCTTCACAAAAAAATTTAAATTTTTTTTACCTTTATGTTTGAAGCCTGAAATGTGGCAAAAGGTTGAAAAATTCAAGCAGTTGCTAGCCTGTCCCCCCCTCTAGCCCCCCCCCCTACTGTGTTCCCCAATTACTTAATAGGTGGAAAACTGTCAATATTCGGTGAGTGAGCGGGACTAACAGCAACTCATGAAAACACTCTCCTCAAAGTGGGCTGCACACTGCCAGATTTGAGAATGAAATGCTGTAAAACTACTGTATTTTACAAAACAAGTGCAAGACTGTTGGAAACAGTGGGTCTGTCACTAGCTAATGCCGCCTTCAATGATGGCAGCATACACTATGTGACAGGTTCCCTTTAATTTTTTTATTCGTATTGTTTCCACCTAAGATTTACTTATCCAATTTAATGTTTTTCTCATCTGAATATAATATACTGAAAAAGGTGGCATCTAAGGCAAGCAGTTTATGAAGGCATTACTGCAATTACTTATGGAAGCATCTGAGGGGCTACATAACTGAGGCTGCTGGACAACTGTATTAGGCTATGTTCACACTAGGTTTTAGCACTATGTTTAGTGTATGTGCTGGGACAGCTCCATGTGCATAGTCTTTATCCACAGAGCTCCAATTACCGCAAAGATTTTGCCTTTTTGCCATTCTTTTGGTTGGTTTGAATCTGACTATTGAATGAAGATGCTGTTTCTCGCATCTCTACTCAACAGTCTTGACTGCGGCAAATTTGTATGACTCAAATAGCTTTAACCTCAGTCTTAATAATCTCCATCTATGATATAAGTCCCTAAGTGCATTCTGACAACAGATTCATTAAGAAGAGCAGGCAAATAAACCAAATTTTGAACTTTCCTCTTGTAAAAGCTAAGTAGTCTACACACTGTTTTAAGATAGTATTAATTATGTCAATTATCTCTCTGTAGTCATTGAAGTTTTTCTCTTGGTGATTTTTTTTCTCAATTTATTTAAATTACATTTAATTACTGCAATTTGATCAATGTGAAGTGATAATGTCA
This sequence comes from Phyllomedusa bahiana, assembly GCA_025379985.1. Lineage (NCBI taxonomy): Eukaryota > Metazoa > Chordata > Amphibia > Anura > Hylidae > Phyllomedusa > Phyllomedusa bahiana. Next base: position 3,176 of record JAODAL010052971.1, read on the forward strand.
TGCAAATGTGTTAAGGGATTTGAGCATCTTTTCACGCTGAGTGCATGTATGAAAAAATTGCATTCTTCCTAATAGGAAAAAGCAAATTGAAAATTGCAGTGGAATGTTTATGACTTAATTAATGTAACCTTGCAGAGGCAATTAATGGAAATTATTTCACTTTTTCTCTTTTAAAACAAATGGCCCCAAATTAACATATTTTCATTTGGGAAAAACCCTTTCATTGCTACCCATTCTTGTACAATTTCAAGCAAGGTTTCACATTTACATAATATTCTTCATATTTTTGGGCTCTTAAAGATTATCTTCCTATCTTTACCCTCTTATTTAAAATGCTAATTTACCAATCATTCACAAATATGAAGTCCTGAATATATATAAAATCATACTATCAGCTGCATTTCTGGGTACAGTAAATCTTGTTTGGAGAATTCTGAAGAAAAAAAAAGTTAAAAACTTGTATCAAAATGTGGCTCATAGCCCTAAACTTAGAAGGGAGATACAGTCAAAATGGACTTCTTATATGTCAGAGAGAGAAAAAAGTTTGGTGCAAAAACTTAAAAGAGAGATCTAGTCAAAATAGACTTCTGGTATGCATAGACAGAAAGTAAATACCATTGGTGTAGTTTAAGACCTTGGATCAACACTGGTTTACAAAATGAAAAGGGCTCTATAAAACACATAAGCGCAAGGACAAAAAATTGTGGAAAATCTTGCACAATATATCAACCATTTTGTTAGGAAACTTATGGAGATTCAAAATTGAAGACTTCATGATCTTTTCATTCAATTTCCTTTTCTAACTGTTTGAAAATGGACATTTTAAAAGCTCAAAGGCTTTTAAATGCTTCATAAATCTTCTTGTTTTTATTGGGGTGGATTTACCATCGCAATTGCAGCAGAATTTTGGTGCATTTTGCGCAGGGGTGTTACTAGGGTCCCAAAACATCCAGAGCACTGGCCCTCTGTGTTACATTTTGCTCAGTAGGACTGGACTCACACAGCATTTTTCATGCCACATCGTGAACTGTATCATGTATTTCTACAGAGAAAAAAAACGTATGTTCCTGTCACTAATTTTATGCATATTTCACATAGATCCTGTCCATCACCGTAGCAGTCACTGTACAATAAAAATCAGCGCTGAAAAATTTACTTTTTCAAAAGCGCTCACCTATGTATGACAGTGTAATACCTTATAGATAACAGTCACCAAATAATACACCTATTCATGGAGCAAAAAAAACAGACGAATCATTGTTACCAAAAAGAATACCTCCAACAATACCAAGACCCAAAACTATTACTACTTAAGGAATAAATAATACTGCCAGACCTTGGCCAAATGCAACCACCATATGCGACTACCAGTTGTACAGAGGCTCTGACGACGTATAACACCGCCATACAGGGACCATATAGTGGTAGATACTAGTTGTATGTAGGCGCTCTGCAGAAATATAAGTGATGACACTGCAGTTACATTTAGTGACTTACAGGAAAAGTCTTTTCTGATCAGAGTCGTTCACTTTCCTTTCTCTTCTCCATCCGGCCCAGACCAGCATGATGACCGCTCCTGGCCACAACTCCTCTCTGCAGAATTTCCCACAAACACATTTTAGAAATCTCACTTTTCCAGCACATATATACCTACCTACCTACTGGTGGTATGATATAAAAGCCAGGTGCTTGATGTAGGGGATGGGGAGTCACCCATTGTTCCTAGGTAGGTATATATGTCTCCTCAGAAGTGAATGGAGGGGATTTGAAAGCGCTTACTGTTATAGGTATAGAACAGGTACATAAGTCAGTAGGTGAGGTGATTTGCACAGAAAACTTCTAGCTAGGGAGGCCTGGTGGATTTTCCACCTCGACACCAGAGTACCTAAGAGGTTAAACACTCGTCAGGACATCCAGTATCATTATTAATGCTTTAGATGTTATTAGGCATAAAATTTTTGACAATATTCAGTACTGCCTATAGAATATAGTTAATAGGAGTAGCTAGATGGAGTTAATGTTAGTGTTTTAATATATTGTGAATTGAAATGTCTTTTAATTGGTAGGACCTTTACAGGTCCTATATAATGGAATAAAGCAAAATACTTCCCACATATGTAGATTACAGGAATAGAAACATCAAATAAATACCAACCAAAAAGAAAACCTACTCCTTTAAAACATACCTTTTATTAGAACAAAAAATAAAAATTGTTGTGACATACAAAAATGGTGACACAGCACCCAAAAGGATAAGGACAATACACCTGCACTGTCCCCTAAACTATACACCCTATGGTACCTCACAGCAAAAAAAGGTTACATAAAGAATACACCACCTCCTGGTGGGAAGTACAGTCTTTGGAACATTATATCCAACAGAGAATTGTCCCAAGGGGACTGAGGATCACTCTTGCACCGGCAGAAAGGTTAAGGTCTGACACAGTGTTGGCAAGTTGGGAAAAGGAAGCCACTGAGTCTTCTCTGCGTTTCATGCACATACTATTAGAAGAGGAATAAAAGGAGGTTTTGAGAAATTAAAACAGAATCTAAAAACCACCCGGGAACTATACACTAAATTTAAATCTGAATCTGTTTTTGATACGAGAGGGGTTTGAACTGAGTAATAAAATACAGAGACACCAAAGTTATATAAGGAGCGTAAACATAACTTATTTTTGAGAGATTTGGGGCAGATTTTTAGGGAAGGGAGGGCATACTCCTTTCTCTCTAGAAGTATTAGAGGAGGGAATCTGACACCGACATATCATCGTCAGAGGCCGAATTTTCGGAATCTGAAAAGAGGTATTCTTTTGCAGGTCGGGGAGGTGGAGGGAGGGGTAAAGCAAGAAAGGGAAGTGGTTATAGTCACAACTATAAAAAATCATGGAACACCACCCCTGGCCAACCCTCATCCTCCTCGCATGCTACTGGGGGGCATTTTTTAGACAGACAGCCCCCACAATATCCATTAAAAAACAAAGAATATCCCCAGAGATAAACTCTGGTGATGAGCTTCAAATCATCAATGTTTCCCAACGCCATATTTCTGACATTGAGAGAAAGGTGTTAAGTATAGGACTTACATTTATTCCCACTAATAGTTTTCGGGAGTTTGAAATGGGTTAAAGACCTCCACCTCTTTATTCGTAAGGTCAAATGGGCTAGATTCTTTCACAAAAAAGGATATGAAGGAATGTGAAGATCTGGGTATCGTACACAATGACCTAATGGGAGTAAAAACCCTGGTTGATTTGTTGTCTGAGGAAGATAGACCCATGGGAGAAGGACCCTTCACCACGCTGTGCAATAAGAGTAGTAGGTCACCACCTCCTCAGCCATACTCTTGCATTGATTCCTTTTTTTGAGACAGTGCCCTAGTGAACTGAAAGATCTTGTGGTGTTAAGAATGGATGGAATAATTTATCTAAATGTGAGAGACAGGCCTTAAATGATTTAGAGTGAGACACTTCAATAGCCCATAAAAACCGGCTGCCCAAGGGGAGGAATGTAGTCGTGATGGATGTACTCCCAAATACCACAGAATGTGTCGGGATCTCCTCCAAGATAAAGCCGGTTATGAAATACTGAGGAAGGATCCCACCATGACCCTTTTGGTACAACTAAGGGGGATGTTGGATGAGGCTTTTATGTAACCGTTTAATAGCAAACCAGGAATATCTTTCTTCTTCCCGATTTCCCTAGGATAGCTACGTTCTATGGGCTACCCAAAATCCATAAGGGAACAGGTCCCCTCAAAGGGAGGCCCATAGTGTCAGGGATAGGGAGTCTGACTCAAAATCTAGTGTATATGTTGAAACTAAATTTGAGGGATTTTGTACCTCTTTACCTTCGTATATAAAGATACATCTGACTTACTACTTAAATTGGAGGGCATAACGGTTGATGCTGATACCTATTATGCAGAATAGATTGAAGCTTTGTATTCTTCTCCCCACCGCTTTGATCGGGGTTTAAAAGCGGTAAAAATATTTTTTGAAAACCCGAGGAACTCAATTTGGCAAACATAATGATTTTTTCGTTTTTTTCTCTCCTAAGATTTTAAACGGAAATTAACGTTTTTGTATTTGACCGGGGGGTTTACCCCCCAGTCGGGGGCACTGCAAAGGGGGAGCCGAGGGGCCCCCACATACGAAAATTCTGTTCCGGGGTTGGTGGGGGGAATACGATGGTCTTCAGTGATGAGGGGGGGAAGGGGTTGAGGGGAATCGCGTCATTTTTTATGGGCACGATACTCAACAAACATTTTCGTACTTTGGGGGGGGCGATTTGTCGTTTTCCCTCTGGCTTTGTTGAGAGACCGGGCGGGTTTAGAAACCCAACGGTTGTTTTAAATGGGGTAGGTGCAAATTTTGTCAGTATGGGGTAAATTTGGGTAAAACTTTTGGGCGGACACTGACATTTCCATGAATTACCATAAAAAGGATTTTTTTTTAAATTTGCACTTCCCTTTTGGTTTTCTATCGGCCACTTGCCCATTTTTGGGGTTTAAAATATTTTTGGGAAAACCACGCAAAAGGGGCTTAGGAGAAAGAATTGGTGAACACTTTTGGGGGATATCAAAAAACGCAGGGAAAAACCCCATTGCGGGGGCATGTAGGGAAAAGCAGGGAGGGTTTAGGACTGACTTTTAACAGTTTAGGGGCATCGATTTGGGGGAATTCCATTGAAAAGGGGGGGCCCCGGGGACAAACTCTTTTTTGCAGCTTTGAAACACAATGGATCTAAGGTTAGATTGTTTTGCCCCCCCAAAGGGGCTGAATGAGGTCATTGTCCTTTTTGTTTTTCCTTGAAATTTTGCCTTTTTGGTGACTTTACTATACATACAAAACCCGTTTGGGAAAACAAAATTTCCCCCTTTTGTTTTTAATTTATATCCCAGACTCTTTTTTTTCTTTAAAGATGCACATTTGGATTGAAATTTACCCCCAAAATGTTCTATCAGGTTTATTTCTAGGACATCCACTCTATTCTAGTAATTTAACATCTAGGTTTAATATAGTGGCTAAACAAAACGGCAGTAAACCCAAATTATACCTCTGTCTGTACAAGCTTTTTTTTTTTTTTAGAAATTGCTGTGTAGTCATGGCAATCTTATTTGATATATTGTAAAGACTGGGCCCCTTTTTGGTACTATGCTGTCTTTTTTAATTTTGTGGTGCTGTTCGCGCATGGGGGGGATGTATAAAGGGTTTTTCACCATGCCTGGCGCCGGGGCGCTGGGGGGCGGTTTTAAAATTTTTGGCGCCACCTGATTTCTAAAAACCGTGGCGGGGCGCGTCCAGCCAAACGAGGCCGGCGCTTTCGTTGTTTTTTTTTGCGCCCGTGCGCGGTGCTCCCACGCGGGCCTCACCCCTGGCGAAAGGGGCCGTTATTGTTTTGAGGGGGGGGGGGTCTCCATGTGCCCCTTTCTTGACATGCCAATGGAAAATTTTTAGACGCCGTTCCCGGCCCTTTCCCTGGAAAAAATGGTTTGGGAAGTTTATTTTCCTTCTCCCGATATGTGTAATAGGGGCATTTTTCCTCCCATTTTTTGGGGGGGGGTCTACCCTGGGGGGGGTTTTTTAGGGCCACCAGGTGTAGGACATAAATTGTGGGACATTTTTCCCAAAACTTTGGGAAATTTGCGTCCCCCCCCATAGGGGGTTCCCCCAACTCCTAAATGTTAGGGGAAAATTTCCCTTGGAATCCCTTTTGGGGGATAATATGATATTCAGGGAACCTTTTGATCCTTTATCTGGGGAAATATAAGGGAAAAAAGTTTCTTTTTTTCTTTGATAGTTAAATGTTTTTTATAATTTTTATTTTTTTTTATTTTTTTTGTAATGGATATGTTGTTTTTTTTACCCATGAGGAGTCCCTGGAATGGGAACAAAAGCGTTTGGGGGGTATAAGTGGCGGGTTTAAACCTTTTCAAACCCCTGCATATGTTTTCCTTTTATCCCAAACTTGTTTCGGGTCTTTGTCGAAAATAAGTATTGGCACCCCGTATACCCTACTTATTGCAATTGCTGTTTTAAAGTTTTTTTAGGGTTTTTGGGTTTTTACCATTTGGTTTAAAAAGGGGCAATTTATCCCCTTTTTTTTTTCTGTGGGAATTTTAAGTTTATACTTATATTTTGGGGCTTTCCCTTTTCATAAACTGTTCTTTTTTTGGTACTACCATTTTGTATGTAATATTGTCTGCCCCTATATTTTCCCATTTTTTGGGTTCCGCTGTTGGAGTGTTCACAGTAGGTGTAGTTTATCTAGGGGACAGTCTAGGAGTTATCTTTGGGGTCGCCCTTATCGGGGCGGGTTCCCCTTTTTTTGCTGTGAGGTACCATAGGGTGTATAGTTTAGGGGACAGTGCAGGTGTATTGTCCTTATCCTATATAATGGAGCAACAACATATGCAAAACAGCCATGAGTAAGGGTCACGTGACCCGAAACGCGACGGCAGTTTGTCTCCATTCTAACTGAACCTTTGCAAGTGAAGGGTCTCTCGCATTGTTTGTCTGATGTTTGGTTTTTAAGAAGATGCCAATAAAAGTGCTGTGATTTTTTAAACAAGCCCGGTCTGCACCTGCTTTTGGAATCCTCCCTTTTGGATATATCTGTACACCTATAGCCGCCAGCTGGAGCCGGTTCGTACTATGCATGCTGTCTAAATTTGCACTAAGGGGTGGCACCCGGAACCGACAGCTCGCTAGCGGAGTTACAGGTGAGCTGCTTGGTGAGTTAATTGCTGACCGTGTAGTAGCCGTTGTTTTCAAGCTTGCTCCCTGAAGATTATAAACGTTGCAGTATGCTAATAGTAACAATTAGTTGCGAATAAGTAAAGTTTGTATACATTTAATGCAACGTCTGCACAAGATATAACGACATAATAATATACCAATGGATACAGAGGACATTACACGCAGGTTAAATGTGGCAGCGGGCATTTTTCAGCGAGAGACCCTAGATAACACTATTTCTAATGCAAATAGTCTTATGACAGTGTTTAAAGATTTAGAAAGCCTCAAGAGTAAAGAAATTAAAACATGGTGGGACATGACAACAATGACTAAATACCTGGAACAGAGTATAATCCCCAGAGGGTTACGTTTGAAGAAACATCCCATCACGGAATATACTGGAGATTTTAAAGATCGGTGGTTTAATATCCTTTCTAAATGTTCCTTGGACTTGATGGAATTGATTAAAGAGTATGAGCAGAAACAACTGGATGAGCTTAAAATTAAGATAGAACAAATTAGAGTATTATTATCTAACTCACAATCGGATGCATCATACGAAGAATTAAATCGGAAGATGGAAGTGAATTTGAGGAAATTGGAAGATAGCATCATTAAGATCAAGCAAAACAAATAAAAAAGGGATACACAGGACTATGCCAATGATTCGGTGTATACTTGGAGTAAATATAATCATCTCCCGAGATCGATACTTAGAAAACGTAGCTTTTACCATTCTTCCAGAAGACGAGTCAGCTTCTCGGACATGTCCAGTACTGAGCGTTCTCTATCAGACACCTCGGGTGAACTTTCACAGGGGACTCATGGTGAGGAATATCATCCTTCTAATCTGGAGTGGAGATCAAGAAGACCGGCAGGGAATGTGTAAAATCACACCAACTCCTCTAACCTAGAGCCCCAACATAGTCTGAATAGACCCCCAAAAAAACGGAAGAGGAGGAGGGCGGGGTTTAAACATCGGAGAAAGAGGTTGGGGGGAGACTCGAAGAATAAGGAATTACTATCATCGATTGTGAATCTTTCTAGTCAAATATTGTCTGAAGAAACATTAGCGGTGTTAGACAAAGGTTTAGCAAACATTATTGGATGTGAACCGATTAGTAAGACAGATTACTGTCAAAAATCATTTTTCTAGATTCACATCCAATGAAGTTGGAGGAGGAGATGTACAGTTTGAGACTGAGGATAGGGTAGATCAAATTTATGAAGAAACCGTTCCAGATTTTCAAGAACTAGTGAGTATCACCAGTTTAAGACAACTAGAGAGTGAGTCAAACCCAATACCAGAAGGCAGAATACCAGATGATTTTGCAGTACGTAATGAGTACTTTTACCCAATACACTCCAGATTAAGTACAATGGAAATTTTCCAAGATAGAATAGAGGAAGATTTACTGGAATTAGAGCATAGAGTGAATAGTGAACCACGTAAGAAAAAGGATAGGAATTTCACTATACAAGAACAGATAGCCCTTAAAAATTTACAAGACAATGATAGATTGGTTATAAAACAGGCAGACAAAGGGGGCAGCACAGTGCTCCTGGATAAAGATTTGTATCAACGGGAATTGAATTTGTTATTGTCAGATACATCCAAATATAAACAAGTGCAGAATGACCCAACTTCAATTAGTAAACAATCTTTAACTTATGTCTTAGATCAGGGAGTTAAGATGGGAGTACTCCCAATACATCTAGCCGAAAAAATGAACATAGCTAACCCTAGGATGCCCATCTTCCATGCATTGCCGAAAGTGCATAAAGGAGTGTTTCCACCACCCTTCAGACCCATCGTCTCAGGTATAGGCTCACTCAATGAGCACCTGGGACGATGGGTAGACTTGCAGTTGCAGCCTCTGGTGAGGAGTTTGCCGGGTTTCCTACGGGATACCAAACAATTAGTGTACACCTTGGAGTCACGTACCTGGCCGGCTGGGGGGTCCTGGTTGTCATGCGATGTGGTGGCATTATACCCCAGCATCCCACACAACCAGGCCCTCCCAGTCCTACAGGACTTTCTGTTTAGATTTAGTAATTACACAAAAGAGAAACAAACATTTTGGTACTGGCAGTAGAATATTTGCTAGCTAATAATTTCTTCATGTTTGATAAAAAATATTATTACCAAATATCGGGAGCGTCCATGGGAGCCAGTTTTTCACCCTCCCTAGCTAATATTTATATGTTTTCCTGGGAGGAGAAATTTTTATTTAACCCACAACAACCTTTCATTAGTTGTATAAATTGGTATACAAGCTATATAGACGATCTGATCTTTATTTGGATAGGGGATGACAATAAGGTGAAAGATTTTATAATGTATATCAATGATAACCATATGGGTTTAAAATTCACTTTTGAACATGAAAATAAATCCCTAAATTATTTGGATGTGGCCCTAGAGGGTAGAGACGATGGTAAAATTTATGTTAAACCATGTAGAAAATCTATGTATCGAAATACAATACTCAGGGCCAATTCCTGTCATCCCTCTCATGTCATAAAGAATATGCCTGTAGGTGAGTTTATCAGAGCAAAACGGAACTGCAGCACAGAAGTGGAATATGCTATACAACAAAGAAATATCAGTGAAAATCTTAAAGAAAGAGGGTTTCCCCAGCAACTCTTAGATAGTGCAATTTCCAAAGTGAACAAATTGAAAGGAAACAACTATTTGCCAAAAAAAAGACATATCAAGAGAGAAATAATCAGAGCATAACATTTTCTGTGAATCATAGTAGGCAATACCATCAGATAGTAGATATTATCAAGACACATCTACCGATCCTTTATGTCTACAAAAAAATCAAAGGAATGTTACAAAGTAATATCAGATTTGTCTCTAGAAAAGCTCCCACGATAGGGTCACGAGTATCACCAAGCCTTTTTAATGATAATACTACCACAAGAAACACTTGGTTGAATGTGAGGGGATTCTATGGATGTGGCCATAGAATATGTAAAATGTGCCAATATGCTAAGAAAACAATGACATTTTCATCTTTTTCTAATAATAAGAATTTTCCAATTCAAAGTTATATTAATTTTAACACCAAATTTGTAATCTATCTGATAGGCTGCGAAATTTGCAAAGTGCAATATGTAGGATGCACCACCGGCCCACTCAAAATCCGCATCAGGAGAAATATGTCAGATGCGGACAAACAAGATCAATTTAAAACCTCAGCAGTCTCCAAGCATTTCTCAGAAGTGCATGGAGGGGATTTGAAAGCGCTTACTGTTATAGGTAGAGAACAGGTACATAAGTCAGTACGTGGAGGTGATTTGCACAGAAAACTTCTAGCTAGGGAGGCCTGGTGGATTTTCACACTCGACACAGGTACCTAAGGGTTAAACACTCGTCAGGATCATCCTAGTATCATTTTATTAATGCTTTAGATGTTTATTAGGCATACAATTTTTGACAATATTCAGTACTGCTATAGATATAGTTAATAGGAGTAGCTAGATGGAGTTAATGTTAGTGTTTTAATATATTGTGAATTGAAATGTCTTTTAATTGGTAGGACCTGTAAAGGTCCTATATAATGGAGCAACAACATATGCAAAACAGCCATGAGTAAGGGTCACGTGACCCGAAACGCGTCGGCAGTTTGTCTCCATTCTAACTGAACCTTTGCAAGTGAAGGGTCTCTCGCATTGTTTGTCTGATGTTTGGATTTTAAGAAGATGCCAATAAAAGTGCTGTGATTTTTTAAACAAGCCCGGTCTGCACCTGCTTTTGGAATCCTCCCTTTTGGATATATCTGTACACCTATAGCCGCCAGCTGGGGCCGGTTCGTACTATGCATGCTGTCCTCAGTAGGTAGGTATAAATGTTATATGTCCCCCAGTAGGTAGGTATAAAGATTATATGTTCCCCAGTAGGTAGATATATAGATAATAGGGTCCCTCAGTACAGATAGATAGATAGACAGATAGATACACAGATACATAGATAGATACATAGATACACACATAATAGGGCCCCCAGTATATAGCTAGGCAGGTAATAGGACCCTTGTATATTTATTAATAGGTAATATGGCCCCAGTATATTTATTAATAAGCTCACCAGTATAGGTAGGTAATATGGCCCTAGTATATTCATTAATAGGCTCCCCAGTATATGTAGTTAATATGGCCCCAGTATAGGTAGTTCATATGGCCCTAGTATAGGTAGTTCATACGGCCCCAGTATATTCATTAATAGGCTCCCCAGTATAGATAGTTAATATGGCACCAGTATAGGTAGTTAATATGGCCCCAGTATAGGTAGTTAATATGGCCCCAGTATAAGTAATTAATATGGCCCCAGTATGTTCATTAATAGTCTCCCTAGTATAGGTAGTTAATATGGCCCCAGTATAGGCAGTTAATATGGCCTCAGTATAGGCAGTTAATATGGCCCCAGTATAGGCAGTTAATATGGCCCCAGTATAGGTAGTTAATATGGCCCCAGCATATTCATTAATAGGCTCCCTAGTATAGGTAGTTAATATGGCTCCAGTATAGATAGTTCATATGGCCCCTGTATAGGCAGTTAATATGTCATACATAAAAAACACCACTACTCACCTGTCCTCCGCTCCCTGTAGCTCCCGTTCGGCTCCGTCTTCTTTGCGGCACAGGCGCGTGATGTCATCACGCTGCGTAGGCAGCGTGATGACATACTCATGTTGCTGGCTCGTCGGGTAACTGCCTGCTCCGCGGAATCCCTCATCTGTATTTGCATCCAGCGGACGCACATATAGTTGAATAGATCGTCGGAGCTCCAGGCCCACAGCAGTGGCCTGGAGCCCAGCGAGGTTCAGCAGTTTTATCCGGGGCTTGTGTTCCAAATAAAACTGCCTAGCGACACCCCTGGTTTTGTGTCAAAAATATTATGCAGATGTCATTTTGATGCAAAGAATTGGCACCCAACTAATAGCTGCTGAGCCAGTGAGAAAATAAAAAGCTACATGTTTCTTTAACTAGACTGTGTGAAGCAGGAGTTAAGGCTCACTAGGAGAGAGACACCTGGCAGAACTACTTGTGCGTTCCTCAGAAAGGACATTTTCTAAGACTGAGGAAGAATAGGTGTTGCTGATATATGGGGGTCAGGACCAAATGAGCACTCATATGTACTCTGTGTTGCTGAGCAGTAAACTTAGACCATCGTTAGTGAAGGAATCTTAGGGCGACATGTATGAACGGGGCTGCGCCAGAATTCTGGTCTTAAAAAGCTGTAGTAGACCAGTTCTATAGATGTATGAACAGGCGTACGCCAAAGTTTTGGGGCGTTCTGGGGGCGTTGCACCAAATTAGTAGAAGTAGACACATTTATGATTGTTGGACGCCAAAACTTTGGTGCAGAACAGTCAGAACAGCCAGACCAAGTTAAAGATGGTCTGCCTGAGTTGTCATATTGGCACTAGACTGCACTTGTATGTATGAACTGCAGAAGAACAGGATCATACATTCTGGCGCAGTCTATACTACCTTAAAGTGATTTAGAACTGGTCAATCAGTGCCAGAATTCATACATGTCAAATTTAATGTTTAGATAGAGGAAAGATGGCTTACAGTTTATGTTAAGAATATTTTACCATACCTGTTACTGTGTGAAGAATAAAGCCAGCTGAGATCAGTTTTTAACCTATCTACAACATCAGAGTGATGTGTATTGATGTGGCAGAATCTGTCTAACCAAGAAGACATTAGCCCCAAGAACCAAGACATTAGTCCCAAGAACCACCATTTGAGACATTCTTAAACTGTCTAGTCTGAGTTTCCACGTTTCCACGTTTACAAGTGTAAGATCATTTTTGTAAATCTGCCCATTATATACTATTCATAGAAGACAGAGTAAAACCAGCCCTGTTTGATGCCTTAAAATAAACTCAGAAAATCTGTTTCCAGGCGTAGACTGTCATACCACTTGCTACTTTCTGGACTATTTACTGGGGATCATACTGTGGAGGTGATCCATTAAGGTTGCTATAACAAAATGAACAGTCTGGACATTGATGAAGAAGAGAACTGATACCCCTCTTCTTACCCTAGTATGTCTGTCTTTCAATAACACTTTGGTGGCTGATTAAAATAAAGCTAGTTTCAATAAACTCAAAACAGCTGTTGACAGACTTCTTTCATTTGTAAGAAATTTTGATTTGACTGGTAATCCCCAGTCATGTTTTATGGACAGCACACTGATTTACAATTTATCTAGTTCCAATAGAAGCCAACTTCCTTTCCTCTGTAGGAGAGCTAATTGGGATACTGTAAAGGTATGGGCAGATGTAACCAGAGACATTTGCTTACTGATGAACAATGCATCCTGAGGAGGCCCTCTGGGATATGTAAACCAGCCGTAACGGGTATTAGTCAGGTATGCCTGAGAATTAATTCAAAGATTTCTACCACAGTAATAAAAATGCCAGTGCTAAACAAGGAAGTATAAAATATAGCATTGTCCTTTTCTTCAGGGCATAGAACTTCAGAACACATCAACTGCCTTTATCATAATATCACATTTTCAGTAATCATTCATAATAACTCCTAATGGTGAAAGCACTCAATAAAATTGATTATAGTATCACAATTGAGACGTCTAGTAGCAATTATTGATGAAAGTATCAAAGTGCATACTGTAAAATTGAGTACATTAATGAGAATCAACTAATTAGTCCCGGCTGAGTTATTCCACGTGTCTAAGGCAAGCAGTGGTGATAAAAACAAATATTATTTAAATGGCCAAATGAACAGTTTGATTGTTTAAAACTTCACATTAGTAAATTAAACTTAAATATGGGCCTGAGCAACAGAAATAGGATTTACCGTGATGATAACAAAAGACACAATTTTTTAGTTTTTTGTGGTAAACAGTGTGAGGATGTTATGACTATTAAAATAATACACTGTATTTGGAATTTGAATCTCAATGGTGAGCGTCTTCAGATTATGGCTATTTTACAGTGGATGTTTGCAGCCTGCTGCTCGTTAGTGGAATGGGGGGAGAAGAGTTTATTTTTTTCATCAATGGAAGACCTACCTGCTACCTACCTTCCTAACTATGGGAGCCCTGACTACCTACCTACCTGGGACCTACCAATCTACCTTATAGGGGTCTACCCTCCTATCTGGGGCCTGCCTGCCTACCTTACTGGGGCCCACCAACCTACCTACCTGAGGCCTACCAACCTTCATAATTGGGGCCTGCCTACCTACCTACATAGGGCCTACCAAACTACCTAACAGTGGCCTACCTATCTCTCCTGGCCCTTTCCTGTTTACCTACCTACCCAGGGCCTTATCTACCTAAACACTTACTTGGGACCTTAACAACGTACCTGGAGTCTTTTCTATGTATATATTTAGGGATTTGCCTATCTGTTTATGGGGGCCCTTACCTAATATTAGGCCATACCTACCAGGGTCTTACCACATAATAGGCAGCCTATCGTTCTAGATACCAAATGGGGGGAGCTACCTTTGTGGTAGCATGGATTTGGCTACCTAATATGTGGGGGCTACCTGTTTAATTGGGGCTATCTATCTGAAAGGTCTGTCTTTAAGGGCCAATTTTAGTATTCATGGTGCCCTAGGCACTTTAGATACCTGTCAGTCAAATGATGATTAGGTCTCCCCTCTGGGCTACATCAGACTCATTTAACTATGTCGGACCAGTCTTCGATCCATTTCTTTAATAAAATGGTCAACGAGGGATGTTATTGGAGAGTGTTGATATGAGTAAAGTGTTTTTTGTGTTGTTTTGAACTATATTTTTACCATTTTTTACAGTATTAACAATAGAGGCGTCTGTCAGACGTCCTGGGGCTTGTTATCAGCCAGTGGTTTTTTTTTTCATCACCCAAAGGCTAATACTAACTCCGTCTCACTATTACCCCAATACTCAAAACTCCAGGAGAATTGGGAAGAACCAGCTTAGCATCAGATGGTGAACCTCTAAAATGAAGTTCCACTTCTGGGGCGACTGCAGGCCGGTATTTTTAGATTGGGAAAGGCCTAATAACTATGGACCTTGCCATCCTGAAAATATTATTCTGCAGCTGCTAGTTTCCCTTTGTCTGGTTATGAAAAATAGGGGAAATCCAATGTGGTCCTTTTAAATTCTTTATTTATTGAAAGGTCTATAAATAGATATTCCTCTCATCAATAAAAAAACAGTTAAACTAAACTGATGTGCACTCCAACCCCTTTTCATAACACCCAAGTTTAAAAACCCAGAGTGCAGACTAATGCTATCAGAAGGGGAAGGCCCCCTGGTTTTGGGGTCCCTCTATTCTAAAAATACCAGGCTGCAGCCCCCCTAGAGGCAGATCATCACATTAGATGGTCTGGTTTGGACAATTATCTATCTCTTCCCAGGAACCCTGGTGTGTTGAGTACTGACAAAAAACACAGCTGACGGACACCAATTTCCATTGTTACATCCCTCATTGTGCATTTTATTAAAGAAATGTGCTGCATCATTGTAGAAACCAAGCATGTCTCACCTTTTGTCTCATCCCTACACCCTCATAGATTGTAAGGTCTTCAGAGCAGGGCTCTCACACTTCGTGTCTGATCTGTTTGTAGCTTTTTACTATATAATGCGTATTTTTTCTTTGTACTTATACCCTTTATGTTGTGCTGCGGAATATGCTTGCTATATAAATAAAGATATAATTTATTAATCAACACTGGGCCAACATAATCCAATAAGTTCATCCAATAAGGAAATCAGAAAAAAAAAAAAAAGAAACCTTCACAAAAAACCTTCAAAAAGCGCATACTAAACTATAACCCTGCTCCCTGAGAGCTGGGGGTTGATATTTTTGGGGATCAAGAAACGTAGTTCAGACTGCACAATATGATTCTGAGGAGTACAGGCCACAGCTCCGGCACACTCTCCAGGGGGTTAGTCCCTCGCAGGAGACTGTGCCTTTAACCCACTCTCCCACCCCTCCCCTAACTATTGTGTTATGTGGCCTAATGCCAAAGCAAAATAGAACCCACTACCCCAATACAACTCAATAACCTCCTTCAAATCCAACTATCACCCCGTGGGAAGTTTGTACATAGGTTGGGGACAGGTATGTCAAGTGCTTGAAAAGTGAGCATTTTAAGTTCTTTGTGTGCAAATTCTGCGGGGCAAGTCATGGCAGGAAGAAGTCATTTTGGCATTCTAGAATGGATGCAGAAGAAAAGGGAAAGTGAATGACTCATCGGGAAAAGCCCGTCCCCCTGTGAGTCACTGTCCTGTAAACTTTTATGTTTGCAGAACCTGTGTACAACTGTTAGGCTATGTCTACAGAGCACAGGATTTCGATCGATTTTTCAGCAAAAACGCGCAAAAAATGGCGATGCGGTGCCGTCCAGCAATTGGAAAATGCCGTCGGATTTTGGGCGTCATTTTCAAATTACTGTATAGACATAACCTTATCTACCATTATAAGTTTACTGTATGGGGTAATATTGGCCTTTGTATACTGAACTTTGTTCAGTAATAGTATAGTGGTATTATTTAGTTACTATGTGGTGACAATATGTGGTTGTGTTTTCGCAGTATAATTGGGTTCTTATGTAGTAACATTATTGGAAACGTTAGTCTTAACAATGAGATTTGATTAGTAGAAGTTTGATCTTGAGGTATTTGCTTTTTGTGTTATTTAGTAATTATATGACTGTTGTTGAGAGGTACTGGTAAATGTTAGTGGTTTGAGGAAAGGGAAAGGTAGGGGCATAATAAGTGATATTCTGGTTTCAAAGTGTGACACCACATTTTGTCTTCTGATGATCATACTGATACTCAAAGCTAGGCAGAAATCTGAACCAAGATTTCCATTGTAATTCCCCTTCTGATCAGGCACATTTTTATTTTCTTTATTACACGTGGGTTTGAACGCTCTTGTGCTTTTTTGCACTTGGTTACACTAAAATTTTCACTTTTTGTGTGATTTTTACATGAGTTTTTTTTGTATAATAATACAGGCAGTGGGTACTGAATGCAGTAAAAGAGGGAGGGATGCCGCAGATGGTTGCCAGCCATATATATATTTTATCTCCCAATGTTCAATATATGTACTAATTCGATTAAACTAATAGTATGGGTGTAGAATGTACAATGTGATGTTTCGGCCCGGGCTGTCCTTCGTCTGGTCGCAAAAAGGCTCTTTCTTGCTCCTTTAGTGACGTTGCATGTGTTATGCTACAGCCACTTGCATATGCGCCACCCATCTCTCTTCCTACAGATTTGACCAGAAAAAGGCCAACCTGGTCCAAAACCTTATACATGTAACATTTTTTGGCCTAAAAAATGTACATTCAACTTAAAAGGGTTGTCTTACTGTAAATATTACAGGTAGGGAACAGCAAATGAAGACTTTTTCCAAATGCATTCCTCTTTTGATATTACCTTGGTCATGAGATAAGAGCTATTTTATCTGCTCTGAGTGCACACTGGTTTCTCTGGTTACCGTCCTACTCTCTAATTCTGTATCTGCTCTTTTTCTTACCTGAAAGCAGGGAGTGACTCCACCACAAGACGGCTGACAGCTTGAGAACAGAGTGTGTTATCTTTTAACAAACAAAGGAGACTAATTACTTTTGATTGTTTACTTTGAGCTCTGAAATCTTGTTCTGCCTGTATTATTATTATTTTTTGCATTATAAAAAATATCATGAAAAAAGGAGAAGAATAACTGTGCACAAGAAAGCGTTACAGCGTTTAAACCAGCATATTTTAAAGAAAATTAAAATGTGCTTGATCAGGAAGTGGTTAAATGAACTCATCAAACAAGTGCACTTTTTAAGACAAAGAATTTATTGCATGCAATGTTTCACCCCATTCACATCTGTAGGAAGTCTGGTGGTGCATGTGCAAGTGACTACAGTGTAAAGCATGCAATGACACTGAAGAAGCATGGAAGAATCTGGATGTGACCAGAAGTAAACATCATGCTGTACATTTTACACCTATACTATTAGACTAACGGGATTAGTACATGTATTCCGCATCGGACAAAAACAGCTGGAAGTTGACTGGTTTGTGTCCGATGCACGACCGTGGTTTGTGTCACGTTTTGAGCAAAAACCACGGTTGGTTCTGGTTTTTTTTTGCCATCAGTCCATATAATTGATTGTATGGGAAGACGACGATAAAACTGAAAGCGCTGGCGTATTATACAACATGTTATGTAATATGCAGGCACCAGAAGACAAGCAGAGAAAAAATGACCTGTGTAGACTACAGGTCGGTTTTTCTGTTATTGTCTATGGGCTGCCTGAACAGTTGCGTTTTCGGCGGTTTTAGAATACTAAAACCGCCGAAAATATGATCGTTTTACTATGCTGTGGAGCTATAGCCTTAGTTGGAGATAAAAAAAAAATCTACACCCACCCAGTGATGAGTACATGTTCTAATCATATGGGTGCAGAATCTACATGCTGGGACATGTAGTTCTGTCTGAGGCAGCTGACATGTAACCACAAGTCCCAGCATGGCACACTAGATATCCTTTAATCCTTTAATATAAAGCACTGTAACTGCCATTACACCCTTTAGTTTATATTTAGGCACATTTTATGACATCTACACTGCCTTATCTTGAAAGATAGCAAGTGTGGCATGCTGGAACTTATGGTTCCATAGCAGCTGCAGGGGAACTAGAAGTTCCAGCATGCCACACTAGCAATCCTTTCAAGAGGTGTGTGTATGTATCATTAATATGGGGGCTCCCTCCATCTCACATGCCTTCCACATGTACCTCCTCCTTGCTGAACTTCCAGCAGCAAAAGGACTTGTGATTATGTCACAGTCACATGTCCCACAGATGCCAAAGTGGCAAGACCACTCATGTCTGAAAAACCCTGAATCCCTTGATGGGGGGCCGGGAAAAACTGCAAATTTGTACATCTTTTTTGGTTACTGTTTTTTGGGTAAAAAAAGCCAAAAAACCTTAAAGGATTTTTAAAATGAATCTTCAGAAATTTTAAAGAAACATTTTATTCTGTTTTTTTTTTTCTTTCTAAAAAGCCTTTTAATTAAAACATTTATTAACCCATGAACATGTAACAAAACAACGCACAATGGCAAACAATAATGTTCATGAGGGGGTGTCAGGTTAACGGAACAAATGTTCTTTCCTTTAAATGAACAAAGCACTTGTTTCTAGCATCACAAAGAGGTTTCTTTTAGAATTTGTCAATGGCGGGAAAAATGTTCATCTTGCCACCGTTTTTTTTAACATAGTTGCTGACACAAGAGCAATTCACTGCATATTATTATTATAAAAACTGCAAACATTTACAATCTAACACATTTACTTTTATTTTCTAGAATTTTCAAGTAAAACTTCATCTTTTGAATCAAATTTTCTATCACAAAAAATTTGTACAAGAAAAAAAAACTCACTTATCCTATAATTTTTGGCTGGGTTTCATGTATTCCTAGTAGGTTAATTTTAACAAAACTTTCTTTATTTTCTGGTTAGATTAGAAAAATGTACATGTTCCCCACATCTCCTTTCTTAAAAATTTGGGGAGATTGTCTAAAAATGGGTGGGAAAAATATTTGTGCAAATTAGCCTAAAAAACAAATAATGATCAGCACATCCAAAATAATTAAAAAAAATGATGTAGGGACAGAATACTGCAAACAATGTAAGCCAAAAAAAAATTCAACAACACTCTAAACGGGGTCAGAAACAAATAATGAAAAATATGAACTATTTTTAAAAACATTACTGCATTTTTTTTTAAAACAGGAAAATGTGATGTTCTTAGCGCACATTTTTGCCTTGGTGCCTTTTCAGTCTTCCATACATTCAGTGAGGTCGTTCAGATGAGCCATCACCATTTTGATCGAAAATACATCCTCACTGATATTATGGAAGACTGAGAAGGTAACAACTGAGGTGACAATATTATAGTGTAGGTCCCCATCTGAACAGAGATAATTGTAATGATCCAGCGGTTCAGCAGCGACACAGCAGCCAGGGGTCAAGCTCAATGTAGGGCCAAAACCAACAAAAACTGACAGGAGCAAAGGGGGGATGTTCCTTATATACAAACTGAGGTCAGGGGTTTATGGCTGGAAATTGGGACACTGTCCCTTTAAATGTTCGGGCACTGCCATGCCGTGTGTGCACGCCCCCTGAGGGGAGGAGGAGGGTAAGCAGGAGGAGGACTGGTGAGTAGGTGATGGCGGCTGACGCCGCTGTCGGCGCCGGGGACAGTTAAGTATGATACAGGGGGGCCCCCAGCAAAAAAGGCACAAATTTGGGCTGGGACAGCGGGGCCCGGGATGCAAGTCTTCGTTGTGGGTGGTCTTTTTCAATTTTTTATCGAAAGGGGTGTGCACAAAACCTTAAATTTCCATGTATCCAAAATTAGCAGTAATGCATTTTGAAATAGTTTACATGATTATTGTTTGACTTTCTTAGAATTTGTAGAGTGCTGTTGAGAGATATATATATATATACATATATATATATATATATATATATATACATATATATTGTTATATATATGTATGTATATATATATGTTCCAATTATTAGTTTACAGTTAGTATTACAAAATACAACCTATCCAAAAGTGTTGGGAACATTTCTTTTACTGAATGACCTGCTGACTTTACAGAGGAGTATTTTAAAACTTGGGTGACAACAAATTTCTATTATTCGGATCAGTCGGAATTGAATTTTGGTGAAATTTGAGGAAAAATTTACCCTAATCCTAAGGAACATCTGGAGAAAACCAGGAAAAGGAAAACATCTGAGGACAACTATGCAATATGTGAGCAACATCCGGCTAGCCCCAAGATTAGGGATAAAGTTAAAGATAGTCCAACCCTAACCCTAACTCAAACCCTAACTCCAACACATACCCTAACTAGGGTTAATCTACCCATAACCCTGTCCTCAACCCTAACCCTAGGCACAGATTTGCCCAAGACATTCTCCAGATGTGCAGTGGTGTTTTTAATGCAATTTGGGGGTGTTTGACTACTCCAGGTGCTTTCTAGATAACAAACACAGATTTTTTCCCCCTATAGACTTTAATGAGATTTGAGTTCAGGAGGACATTTGGAACCTGAATGTTTCACAAATTTAGCCAAACTGTTTTCAAACAAAACAGAGAGCTATTCATGCAGCACTAGTAACAGGTATGGCCAGTGTTATATAAGACAATAGGTCCTCTTACTGTAAATCTTTTGCATGTAAATGAGACAACAACAACTAAAACAATCTGAAAATATTTTACAGAAAAGTGCCAACCTGGGAGATTTTATTTTTAGGCAATTACTTGATTTTAGTAGAAAATGTTAAATATACTGTCATGGTTCTGTGCTACCTAAGATGAGATATTTTTAATCTTTAAAATTTTTTATGCTTTTTTCCTCAGCTTGAATTCTTTGTAGTGTGGTTTAATGTAGAAACCTCAAGGTATCCACAGATCACAGTCCAGTGCTTACTATTAACTCATCAATTTATATACTAGCCAAATATAGCTATAAACTTACATTGTTTGATTGAGGCCTTAATTTTCATATGCTGCTAAATTTTATGCAATTAAAAATTAAAATGAAAATGAAATGTTAGATAATCATCATTCATAGATAACAAAAAACTCACTCTAGCAAAGGCTGTCACTACAGCAATGTCCAGTCGCAAAAAACATAAAATAGTGAATCCAATAAATGTATCAAAATGTCACAATATTCAGTTCAGTAAAAATCCAATAATAAAATTATAGATGTTTCCTAGGCTCGTTCACACGGCTTTTTTGGCGTGATTGGCGCCGTACTGCGCGCCGGATTTGCGGGGCAGTGGCCCCAACCCGTCGCAGAAATTTGGTAATCCACTGTCTCATAGGAAACGTGGATTCGTGTTTTTTCCGTCGGAATCGCGGGGGGGAGAAGGGACATGCAATTATTTTTGCGCGGAGTGCCGTAGATAAGCAGGTTATGGGGCTCGGGCGTTGCCCCCCCCCCCTTATTTAGCTGGAATTGGGAGCGCAATCCGGTGCAAAAACCGGCGTGAAAAAGCCTGTGAACGGGGCCTTAATGTAACTGCAAGTTTAGGTGAAATTAGAGTAGATAGTATTTACTGTAGGTGAGGGTTGACTATTGTGAAACCCGGACAATTTTTTTGTTTAGAAAAAAACCCGATCTCAAAAATTCTATTGTAGCAGTTTTAACCAAAAGAACCGCAGTGATTATTGGGCTTAAACTACACTCTATGCTTCATTTACAACTATTATTTCTGAGCTTTTCCTAACTAGGTGGATGTTAATTATTGGTCCTACCCATTTACACTTGTGTATTTTGGGGTTGGGAAACTAAACAAATGCTCCCGTGTTTTTGGGACCACCAGAATGAAACCCGGAGCAAAAAAATTACCCTATTATTTTTAAAGGGAAATGCAGGGGGGTTTAGGCACCTTCGAGAGCAGGATATGATAGGTCGACCTCTGTGATATATAGGTTTATATAATTTGTAGCAGGATTTGTAGCAGTAAAAAACAGAGACCAAACTAACCAGATTCCTTAAGTGAATCCTGCTTACCCCACCCACATACAGTAAGGGAAAATGCAAACACTGTTTGGGGGAGGTTAGGAGAGTGTTGAGGATTGCATTGGTATGAGATCGAAACGATAGTGAAGTGGCCCCTATCGATAAGGTTTTTCGAT
>JAODAL010052972.1:0-25614 GCA_025379985.1 Phyllomedusa bahiana
TATTTTTTTTTGGCTCTATGCATGCTTGAATATTTGAATATCTGATTCTTTTATTTTTTCTTTAAAAAAAATTTTCTTGAATTTGAAAAAAAAAAAAAAAAATGATGGATACCTCCAAATTATATCCGTGCCCCTAGGATAGTCAGGCTGAATTGACATTTTTAATGGAGCATGGTCTGAAATAACCATACCCTTATATCTACCTCACTAATATTTTACCTAACAGTCCGTTCGGAGATCAAAAAATATCATAATGCGTGACCACAGAGATTTTTGCGCATGTGAATAAAATGTAAATTCCCTTCCCTCGGGATTATTTATGCGCCAGACATCGTTTAACCTACAGTTCTTTGAGAACTGGGACAACAGAGATGTTTTTTGATGGTCTACTATATCAACCTTATTCTCTCTTTTCCTATCTACTCTGTTATCTTAACTTTTTTATTATTTTAATGATTTTATTTGTAAAATGGGGAAAGGGGGGTGATTTGAACTTTTAATACTTTTTTTTTTTGTACTTTAAAACTTTATATTTATTTTTTTATTTACTGTAACATTCAGTCCCCCTATGGTGCTTGTTGTTAATACAACCTAATGCATTAGGGTATATAAAAATGGCGGTTTCCCCACTTCCTGTCTGCGGACGGAAGTGGGGCAAACCGGCCAGGGTAAGTGACGGGAGCCTTCACAAGGCTCCCCACCACCATGCCCGGTCGTCGGATCGGCGCAGCTGGTGTTGATGACCGTACCGATCGGTGCGCGGCACCGATCGGCGTTCATTCAGACGCCGCGGCCATCGTTGCCGCGGTGTCTGATGGGTAAAACAGCGCCAGCGGGCGGAGCCACCCGCCGCGCTAGTTTACTGTCCAGCCCGGGTGTTAGCGGCTATTTGCCGCTAACACCCGCCGGCTGTGCGGGGGGGTCGCGGAGCGATCCCCCTGCAAAGCCCCTTAGCGGCCCTGGGACGTACTCATACGGCCAGGGTCGTGAAGGGGTTAACTTATTTTGGAGGGCTAACCTACCTAAAAGGAACATGTACCTGTCTGCGTAATTTGGAGGGGGTTACCCTCAATACTGAGAGTCTACCTACTTAGCTACTGGTGGTACAAATGGGGGTCCTATAATTGTCTAAGAGCACTTTTAATGTTTGGAGGTACAATTATTGTGTGTGGCACCAAGAGGATTATTACTGGAGCACTACCATTTATGGCACTGTGGATGGGGAGTTTGTATAGACGGGGGACACAGGTGGGAAGATTATAGAAAATTGCAGAGTCTAAGTTGTTTGTGTGGTGAACTCTTGAGAGATGAGTTGTGGCTGGGAGAAGTCGTCATGGTGGTCTGCGCTGGATGGAGAAGAAAAATTAAATTGAATTACTCCAGTCATAGAAGACGTTACCTGTGAGTCACTGAAGGTAACTGTTCTGTAATCACTTATATGCCTGCACAGTGCCGGTGTACACTTGGTATCTTCTACTATGTGGTCATTATATTGGGGTAATATACGGTCTGCAGAGCCTACATACACTGGTATCTACCACTATATGCTCAATGTATGGGGGTAATATACAGTCTGCAGAGCCTGTATACAACTGGTATCTACCACTATATGGTCACTGTATGGAGTTAATATACAGCTTGCAGGGTCCGTATACACTGGTATCTACCACTATATGGTCAATGTATGAATGTAATATACAGTCTGCAGAGCCTGTGTACACTGGTATCTACCACTATATGGTCACTGTATGGCGGCAATATAGGGTTTGGGGAGCCCGTGTACAACTGGTATTCACTACTAAAAAAAAAAACTGTGTCCACTGTATCTTAGTGATCTTAGTGTAATGGTTTATATTGCAGTAACAGTATGGTGGTATTATTCAGTCCCTTTAAGGTGGTGAAATGTAGTAGTAATAAGTGGTAGTATTATTTGGTCATGGTGTAGTGGTATTATTTGGTTCTTGTAATTTGTTGTTATTGGTAATATTAGTCTTGGTATATTAATTTAATGAGTAACAGCCTGATGGTATTTGTCTTTATATGGTAGTGACGTGTGGCGGTATTATTTGGTCTTTGTATATTGTTATTAGTAAAATTGGTTTTGGTATAATGGTTTGGTCAGTAATATTATGATTGTATTAGTCACTATAGTGGAGACATGTGGTGATAATGTGGTGGTATATTTTGGCCCTTGTGTACGTACTGACCAACAGACTAGAGATAACATGTCAAATAAACTGTATGGTGCCACAAAAAACAAAATCTAAAACAATGGCACAATCAGGGACAAAGGCTAATAGGGCGATGCAGAGGTAGAGCGTCACCACGGGCCCTGGCAGCCTAGGAGGCCCAAAAGCCTTCTCCACATAAGGTAGACACTAGTAATTCAATGTGTTACATGGTAGCTGTAGGCCCAATTTCACTTTGCTGTCACTAGGTACAGAGGCTTCAAGTTAAACCCCACCCCCCCCCCTTCTGGGCACAATTGTGTTTTTACATTTGTTCACCCCCACAAATATTTTTTTTTTTGTGTGGGGAGGGATGGGGGGCATTAGATGCTTTGCTTGTTCTTCTTTTTTAAATCAGATTCCGCTTTTTATATGACTTTTTCATTTTTAATAGCAGTTTAAGCTTTGTAAAGCAACTAAAATGAGTGTACAAAAATGGCAAAATTACTTTAAGAGGTTTAAACTCAGCCAATAAAAAGACAATGTTCAAGCTATAAAAGTATATTGAAATATGATAGAACTAAATTCCATTGTGACACATACTAAAGATAGTCCAGAGACACAGAAACAAAAGAACCCCCTCCCCTCCGCCCTCACAAACAGAAACCTCTAAGCAAAACCGAGTAATTTTTTTCAAAGCATCCGAACATTAAAGATTCCTCGGGTGCTGTACCTCCCCTTCACATGACTAAACTACTCCACTGCCCAGCGCAAGTAATGAAACACAGGTTCTTAAGAGAAGAGAAGAAGGGAGACCTTGGGTTACCACCAAGGACCCCAAATTTTTTCAAATGTGGTGTAATCCTTCCTTTTTACATATACACCTCTCTCTAGATGGATCCAGTTATATTCAGTTTGTATATATACTCTTGTAACGTTGGTTTGATGAAACTGCAACCAGTGGAATGCAATAAGCGTGCGAGCTGTGCCATAAAGCATACAGACATACTGATACAAAGAGTAATCCGTATTAAATAACCAAAATACATGTCAGCGGTTTCAGCCTTGTATTGTGATACCGTGCACCCTATGGATTAAACTGAGAAACTCTTCCTTCCCAGAATGGCCCTAGAATGGAACACCCCCACGATCATGTGCATAATGTCTGCATTTGTTCCCTAGTGCAGTCTTGGACAGAGCGAGTCCTGACCGTGCTCCAATCTTCTGAAGAATCACAGGAGATTTGTATGCCCTATGTAACAACAATAAGCTGGTAAAATCGTTTGAGCGCTCGCATAGTGGAGACCTTAGTGTTAGACTAAGAATATCCAACCAGTTGATCCATCGGAGAATAGGCCCAAATAGCCTCCCATTTGGCCTTCACTGGAAGGTTGACGTCCCCATTTGGAACTTAGAAAGCAGCGCCCAATACACCATGGATAGTCACCCTTTGGTAGTGGGACTGTTACATACCAACTCAACCAAAGTAACTGTATGACACACGACAGATTATATGATTTTCTTGAGCAACATATGGCATGTCTAAATTGCAGGTATTGATAAAAGGATCTGTGCGAAGGTAGCTTAAAATTTCTTCCTGTAAGCTGTGCAAAACTTTTTTAATCTCCCCGATCTTTCTGCATCTAGTGTGAACATTAGTAATTCCTCTAGAGATCCAAATTATCAAACCCTGCGGAGCTTATAAAATTCTGGTAACTTAGGGTTTAACCATAAAGGTTTAAAAATTACTGTGACGGATCCGAGCGCGCGCGAGAACAGTTAGCCCTGTTCCCCCTATCCAAACCTTGGACATCAGTGCATTGGTGAGTGGTGATTGCGTGTAACAATGAACATTATTCCCCACCTCCAGAAATCTGCACAAATGTGGCCGTTTATACCGCTGTGCAGTAAATCTCCCAGTTACCCCCCCTACCTCTCTTGATTTCCCCAACCGGTAAAAATGCCTGCCACTGTGGAGTAGGCCAAAACAGTAAAGCCATGCATTAGGAATAAGACAAACCACCTGAGAGTTTGTCCCTTGAGTGTTCGCTCTAGCTTAACATTCTGCATATTGGTCCTTTCCACAACATGTAACAAGAAACAATTGGTGTAACTTATGAAATTTGTAAGGGGAATCCAACTGGAGCATTATGGAGGATATACAATAATTTAGGCATTATCACCATCTTAATGAGATTTCCCACTCCCAATAACTGTAAGTTGTGTAAGCCTTACACCAACTACAGAGATTTTATTCTTCAGGTTTGATAACATGGAGTCACATTTAGACGAATGTAGTCATTTAAATGAAGGCTATCACTATCCCCAGATAACTTGAACTCGCTTTATCACCTGGATCTGTGTAAAAATTTTTGCGGAAAAGTCAAGGGTCAGTGAAATCCAAAGGAAGGAGAACAGACTGGTTACAATTAATCCGGAGGCCAGACCATCCCCCATATACCTGAATATATATATAATAGGACCCACTGACCTCTCAACTTTCCTCCACATAACAGCAGCATGTCATCAGAATAAAGTGAGACACGCTCCTCCATAAGGGGTACCTACTACACTCGAAACCCAGTAATGTCTGTGGCTGTTACGAAACAGGCACGCCTAGGGGCTCAATCGCCAGTGCGAAAGACAATGGGGACAGAGGGCAACCTGCCTTGCACGCTCGATTGCAACTCCAAAAGGTCCGAATTTAAATTCCCTGCGCTCTAACTCTGCCATTGTTTCAGCCATAACAGTATTTGACAGCTCATAAATTTTGACTTGGCCAAAACCCATGCTTCTCCATAAACCGCTCACTAAGAAAGGAGTCCCCCACTTCGACGCTGGTCAAAAGCATTGGCCTAGCATCAAGTGAGAATATTGCCCTCTCCCCAGTGGTCAGGGGAGCTCAACGCATCTTCCAGGAACAACCACGAAAAAATTAGTGGTCGGTGGGTCACATGTTAGGCGCATGAAACCTGATTGGCTCATCATGCATATACCTCTGAATTTATTTTGCTCAATATGTTAGCAAATACCTTAGGTCCTATTTAAATTTAAACTGTCAACTGATAAAAGTGAGATGGGTCTATAGAATCAGGCACTAAAGGGGTCTTTGCCGGGTTTTTTAAAAATAAGAACAATAATCGCCTCTCGCATGAGCCAGCAAGTATCCCTCTTCCTTGATCATCTCCCACATGTTTTCCAATGAGTTTGAGGCTGTAAAAAATCTTTATAAATTTTAAAAATTCTGATGAAAGGCCATCGCTCCTCCATGCGCCTTCTCATTAGGGGCCGAAGAAAAGAGCCTCCTCTAGTTCCTCCGAAAGTATATAGGGGCATGCTGCCATTAATTGCCTAGAATCACCGAGACTTGTTGGAATAGATATACGGGCAATATTATTCATTTTTAATTCTATCGGTTGAGCCTTTACTTTTAGATGAGTAAGTCCTGCTTGAAGTAAGAAACCAATGGCTGAAGAGAACTTCAGTCCTCTCACTCACCAACACCCACATTATCTAATTGCAACGATTTCAAAATGCATTGCAGACTGCTGTGAGCGAATTACATTGGCTAGCAACCTACCAGTACTTTTCCCCTGCTAAAATATTTCCAGATGATTAAAAATAGCGTTTATTGTCTGCTATGAAGTATCCATATGTTCTCTGAGTTGTGTCTGGGCCTCCACCAAGCTCAGCTTATAAGCATCAGAGGGAACTCTTGAACTAAAATAATTTTTCAGATCTTACACAGCAGCCTGAAGTGACTTAGTAAGTGCTCTGGTTTCTGGTTTTCGCCCTACTAATTGCTTTAATATATTAATCCTCTAATAAAATGCTTCTATGCGTCCACACAAAAGCATTAGAAGTGGGTAAACCCTCATTTTGGCGCACAAAAGTCAACTAGTTCATCAGTCAAAGACAACTGTGGATTAGTGTGCACCCAAAATGGATTTAGATGCCACACAAGACCCCTAGGAAACAGAACTGCCCCCTCCCCCCAAAATTTAGCTAACACTTAGCGCGCAGTGGTCAAACCACACTCCGCACCATATTAATTCTATTTTCCTGGACGCTACCCAGCAAATCCAGATCCTATAGCCAGTCTAATCCTGTGATAATAAACCATGAGAGGCAGAATAACATGAATATTGGATAACAGAGGATAATTTACTGAGTCCAGGATAATCTCTAAGCCCACACCTCTTCCAAGAGACGCGACAAGAGGCGCAGAGGGAGAGTCTGGGGATCAATATACCACATGCATTTTATATCCCAGTACAGTTAGGTAGGCATTAAAAACACCTATAATTAAGTACAGGAACATCCGGAGAAGAATCCGAAATAAGTAATACTTTTCTGATACATCTGCACCTGATTATGCGGTGGAATATACAGTGCGACCAGAATCACATTAATATTGTAAAATAGGCCAAAGCATACAAACATATCCTACCCTCAGAGTGCCAATTACTGATTTTTGATGACCAATTAAATGAGATAGAGATGATCACACCATAACACTCTCGCCTCCTTTGCAAGTCAACTTGGGAATATACTGAATGAAAATGCTGCCCCCACCCATGCCTTATTCATCCAGTGGACATACACTTTTGTCTCAAGTGGGTCTCTGAGAGACAGACGTGAATAGCTGGGTAGTTGCATGGTTTCAGACCACGAAAGAGACAGCACAATCTTTTTAGAAGCGCCCTTCATACGCCATTACATTCCAGGCGATGTACATTAATGCATTAGCATAAAAACATAGTATTATTATTAATGCGCTACGGATAAGTCATACAGCCACCCGAGGGAAAACACTTCACACATTCTGAAACATACCTTGCTTACGAGTATCCCCCAGACCCCAACAGACAAGAAATCTTAGTAAAATAGCAATACATATACAGTCTCTTCTAACCGAGAGAAGTATCACAACCAGTCCTCTGAACGACCTATGAGAAACTGTGAAAAACACTTAAAGAAACTACACTCCTGCCAAAATATAGTATATTTAGCCACATTTGAACACCCTGAAGTAGAAGACAAACAGTTAATGACATTTAAACTTACAAAGGTGTAATGAGCTACATGACAAGGGAAGAAAAATGCACGACGTTAGCAGGCGAAATGTAAGAGTCGGGCTTTTCGCCCATTTTCCTGGCTGTAATACTGCGCCCCCATCGCCGAATCCCTCCAGTCAGACGCGGGGATTCAGTTTTTAGGTCGCAGTGTATTCGGCCACTTCAGCTGACGCCCGCATGAAGGGGCAGGGCAGTGATGCTAAGCACGTGTGGGCGCGGTGTATGCGTATCCGGGGCGGGACGCAGGCGCGCTCCAAAAAAAAAAACTCCGAGGCATTACGATTGCGAAGTCGGTCAAAGCTGATGGCTGCAGTGCAGCGCTCCGACTTCCTACAGGCAGAGCCAGTTTTTTTTCATTGGTCTAAATGCTCCGGCAGAGGCAAAGTAAAGCGGGGATCAAAAACATTGGGGAACAGAAAGAATTGCGACAGAAAATCTCGGCGTCCGCTCCGTGCAGCAGGAGTATGAACCCGAAAAAATCGCCTTTAAAAAGGGCGGAAAAAACGGGGCAAAAAAGGGCTAACGTAAAAAATAAACATAATAATAAAAAAACACTTCCTAAACTCTAGAACGGCGCAATACAAGAATTATGATATTGTAAATTGCGGGAAATACAGTAATTCAAACCCTGAAACTATTCTCATTGGTCGACAAAACGGCCCCAATCAGAATAGGGCGACAGTGAACCATTAAAACTAGGGAAGGATTGCCCAAATAGAATCCATGGGGGATAATTCAAAATACGAAAAAAGAAAAAAAAGAGCTGATTGGCTAGCTAGGGGGGGGGCTTGGCTAGCTGGGCCCAATCAGAATAGGAGCGACAAAGACCCATTCTAGTTTTGGGAAAAATTTTGACCAATCAGAATAAAAGGGGATAATTCAAATACAGTAAAAAACAGAAAAGGTGTTTGGTGAGCTAGCGGGGTGCTTGGCTATCCAGCCAATCAAGGCAAAGCTATTTCTCCCATTATAGTCTATGGAGAGTGGGCGCATGAAATCTCGGCGTAGGCCGTGGGCATAAGATTAATCAAAAAATTATTTTTATTAAATGTAAAACATTATCAGATAAAGGCCGAACCCTTCTTTACAAAAAAGCATTTAAAAAACCCCGAACAAGCTTTTGTCCCCGAAGCGGCCTACATAGGGAAATTGCAATAGAGAGAATTGCGGGAAATACAGTAATTCCCCAAATTGTTTAAGCTTTCCATTGGCGGCAAAAAACCAACAGAAAGGAGCGAAAAATGTCCTTTTTAAAACTATGGAAAGAATTGACCAATCAGAATAGGAGGACAATTCCCTTTTATCCTTGGAAAAAAATTTGACCAATCATTTCCAAGGGCGGGACAGTTCAAAATACAGTAAAAAATGCAGAAAGAGCTGTTTGGTTAAAAGCGGGGGGGGCTCGTCCAGCTTCCCAATCAGGAACGAGATTTTTATTTTTGGTTCTATTGGGGGAAAAGAAATTCTGGAGCGCGCTTTTGTGATTGGCTAAGTTAAAAGGGGGCCGTTATTGGCCCAAGGGGTAGGCGAGGAGCTCCAAGGGTTTTTTTGCAATCTAAAATTTTACATGGCCGAAAAAAAAATTTATAAACTACAGAAGTTTTTACCGATGTGTTATAAAACGAATTTTTAATATGGGGGGTAACGAAAAAAAATTTAAAATCAATAAAATCATGTTTATTTCTTTATTTTGTTGCACCATATATTGATTTTTTGGCAAAGAAAACTAAAGAAAATAACATGTTTTTATTTGATTTAAATTTTTTTTTTCGTTACCCCCATATTATTTTTTTCGTTTTTTATACAATCGGGACAACTTCTGTAGTGTTTTTAATTTGATTTTGGCCTGTACATCAAATTTTGCAATAGAAAACCCATAGGAGCGCGCTTTCTCCTTTTTGGGAAAAAACCCGCCTCTTTTAATTAGCCAATCCCAGAGCGGCTAGAATTTTTTTCCATAGAAGTTATGGAAAAATAGCTGCGCTTGATTGGCTAAGCTGGACGACCCCCGCCCCTTTAACCAATCAGTCGTTTCTGCTTTTTTTCTGTATTTTGAACTGTCCCCCCTTGGAAAAAATGATTGGTCAAATTTTCTCCATAGGTATTTAAGGGACATTGTCGCTCCTATTTGATTGGTCATTTTTTCTCCATGGTTATAAGGGACATTGTCACTCCTATTCATTGGCTGGTTATGCCAACCAATGAGAATAGCTTAAAAATTGAATTACTGTATTTCCCGCGATTTTTCTCTATTGCTTTTCCTATGTAGCGCCGGGGGGCGGCGCAAAACGGTTGTTGGGTTTTTAACTGCTTTATTTGCAAAGAAGGGGTTCGGCTTTTATCTGATAATGTTTTACACTTAATAAAAATGATTTTTTTATTTAAAACTTCTGCCCGACGGGCCCGAGAGCCGAGATTTCGAGCGCCCCCTCTCTCCATAGACAAAGGGGAATAAACTCACGCCTGATTGGCTGGGGAAACCAAAACCCGTAGTCAGCCAATAGCTCTTTTCTGTTTTTTACTGTTTTTGAACTGTCCCCCTTTGTTTTGATTGGTCCCAAACTTCTCCAAGGATATAATGGGACTTTGTCGCTCCTATTCTGATTGGCTGAGCTAGCCAAGTCCCCGGGAGCTTTAACAATCAGCTCTTTTCAGCATTTTTACTGTATTTTGAACTATCCCGCCCGGGGTTCTGATTGGTCTAAACTTCCCATAGGTTTTAATGGTTCATGTGCCCTATTTCTGATTGGGTGGGTTTTTTGCCGACCAATCAGAATAGCTTTCGAATTTGAATTTTCTGATTTCCCGGCAAAAACCCCTATCCCCCAATTCTTGAAATTGGGATTTGGAAATGATTTTTTTTTATGTATTTTTAAATTTTTTTTGGTTTCCCTTTTCCTGAGAATGTTGAAACGCCTTTATTAAAAGGGGATTTTTGATTCATATCCACCGACATCGGGAAAATTTTCGCCGCTCCGCCTGCTGCATCGGAACTGTTTTCGGGCGCAGTCCCGCACGGCGGTAAAGTCCCGCCCCTCGCCCTGCCCCGCACTGTGCCCCCACACAACGGGGGCGCAGGGAAAAATTTTCCCGCATGTATGAGTGCGAACTCCAGGGCGAATCATAGGCGCAGCCCCCGCTTGCACCTCAGTCCCCGCACTGCCCTAACACATGGCCAGGCGCGGGACTTTTCCCCCACTGTTGAACCGCACTACCCCGGGCGCTGAAAATGGCCAGCCCCCCCACTGGCCTAAAAACCTGGCGAGGGCGTGGACTTTACATGCTATGTTTGGGCCCCCGCCCCCACATAAATCAGGCGCAGATTCCGCCGGAAAAACCCCGGGGGGGGGAAAAGGGCGCCCCCAACCCCCGGGATTATACATGTCGCCCTTAGTCTGCAGGTCAGAGGCCCCAATTATCTTTTCATGGGGTCCAGCCATGCAGCGCTCACCCGGGAACAAAAAGGTGGGGAGTTCCCAGCGCCACAACACGGAGCTTCGCAGGATACATCATAGAATATGGCACTGATAGGTTCCTCAATCAGCGTTTGATATCCATAAATTGTGCCCTCCGTTTTTGCACCTCCGAAGAAAAGTCAGGGTAAATGGAGACTTTTTGACCATCCACCCTCAAATCTTTCTGATCTCTTGCCAGACGCAGTATAGCATCACGATCTCTGAAGTGTAGCAATTTAATAAAAAATTAACGTGGTGGCGCCCCTGGTGGTAAGGGACGGGTAGGCACTCTATTAGCTCTCTCAATTGCAAAAATGGGGACAGTTTTTCTTTTCCAAATATATTCAACAGCCAGGATTCAAAGAAGACAACCGGATCACGACCCTCTGCGCGTTCTGGAACACCCACCAAGCGTATGTTGTTTCTACGCAAACGATTTTCAAGATCATCAACTTTAGCAAGAAGTGTAGAAAAATCAAGTGATGCTTTTTTCAGATCTTTAGAAAAAGCAGGCAGTGAATCTTCAAGTGAGCTAATTCTGTCCTCAGCAGCTTGAAGCCTGTTGTTTATTTTTTGCATATCCTGGAGTACTATGGCCATATCAGCCTTCATGGCACTCATATGTCCATTCAGAGTAGATAAATTAGCATTGCACATGGAAATGGCTGAAAAGATATCACTCAAAGTGGGTTCCTGCTCCAGCCTAGTGCTACCACTGCCAGATATAGCTGTATCTCTCTCCTGATCCACAGCTTCTCTGTTGCATATATTAAGCACACACATGTCCTGCTCCTGCATGTCTGGGCTACAATGTTTAATAGACTGTACTCCAACCTTTTGGACTCAGCCACATTGCTGTTTGGAGCTGGAGAGATTGCAGCCTGTGTTTGTTTGTTACTAGAGTGGGCAAATCGCTCTAGCTGAGTCACTGCAGTCAGCATCTTCTCTCTGCCTGGAGTCTGGGCCTGTGCTGCCATGCTGTGAGCACCATGCTCTCTGGCCTGCTGTTCCTTCTGCTCCTTCTTGGACCTTGTCATGCCAGCGGAGACTGTACTTGCTGATTCCCCACACTCAGCAGTGTTTAGTATAAAAATCTTCAACACAGAGGCTATTTGCAGGATATTTAAGCTGATTTAAGCTGATTTTGTGCAGGAGCTCTTCTCCACACTTCTGCCTTACATGCTGCTCAAGCCACGCCCCCTTTGCTTGTATTTCTGATGGCAACCCTGGTAGTGTATTTGTAGATCAAAGATTACAGAACAGCATTCAGTGTCAATGAGGTGCCTCTAAGGCCAGTAGGATATTGTTGAGTGGTTGTGTATCCATACCTTTAGGATACAGTAATTTTCTTTTCATCCCTGCATATTACCTTTTTAGATTCCTGGTGGCATAGGGTTATGAGGCCTAATTTTTATGTAAGAATGCATTTTAAAATGGTATACATTTAGTGGATATACTGTATAATGTATAGCAAATCCAATATATATATATATATATATATATATACATATCTGTATATACTGTATATATATATATATATATATATATATATATTATTTTTTTTTTTTGAGGGGTGAATGAAAAGTGCGCAATTGCGCCATTTTTTTGTTTCATTTTTACACAATATACGATGTGACCTGACTGACATATTGACTGTATTCTGTGGGTGAGTGTGATTACGAGGACACTAAATTTCTGGACTTTTTGATCACTTCTTTTATTTTATTAGGCAGGGTGAATTAAAAAAAACAGGTATTCTGAACAAATTTTGTTATGCCATTTACTGTGCGGGTAGATAATATAATAATATCATACTTTGGTTCATTAGAAAAACCTAAACACTAATTATATGAAACTGGTTTTCTTAATATATTTTTACACAATAAACCTTTTAATATGCTACCGCAGGCGATCAGGCACATTCACAACCCTCACAGTTTTAAGAGGGCCCTGAAAATACATCTTCTCGGTCTGGCCCACCAAGATCCCTAACTGCTATCACACACATCTGTCACTCCCTGCACTTGGGCACTCACAGGCACTTATCTGTATATAGATGTACAGTCTGGGTGGCAGGTTCATCCATTTTTCATGTAAACCACCCACTATTTATGTAACATGGCAGGACCATTGTAAACTTGGCACTTCTTACCGTATGTTTCACCCATACACCCTAATAGATTGTAAGCTCTCACGAGCAGGGCCCTCACACCTTGTGTATCATTTGTAAGTACTTTTAATGTGTAATGACTGAATGTTTACCCTTGAATTTGTAAAGTGCTGCGGAATATGTTGGCGCTATAGAAATAAAGATTATTATTATTATGACTATTATTACTGTGTACTGCAATACTTTTATAACCTATGTCTAAACACTTAGACGCCATGGTCAACATTCACAGTGGCATCTAACAATGACAGATGTATACACACGTGGACAAAATTGTTGTACCTTCTATTAACAAAAACCCAGAATTTTTCACTGAAATAACTTGAAACAGACAAAATTAATAATAAATGAAAATGTATGGAAAATCAGTTAATGAAACTCAAACAGCTTTTGAACTGTGGTTCCACCGAAAAATTAATGCAAATTAATTAAACTGGTCTGGGCAAAAGTAATGGTACCCTTAACTTAATATTTTGTTGCACAACATATTTAGTCAATCACTGCAGACAAACAATTTCTTTAACTCTCAATGATACTTTTCACCTGTCCACAGGTATTTTGGCCCACTCCTCATGAGCAAACTGCTCTAGCTTTCTTTGAATCTGTACAATAGCAGGAATAAGTGATGGCTTAAAATAAAGTTTTAGGTAAGAATACACAGTGTCAGAGAAGGTTCCCATCTGAACTGAGACCACCTTGTTTTTGGTGGATGGACTTTCACAACTTTAGTCATAAATGTGTGCTAAGAACCTCGAATTTTAATGTATTCAAAAAGTAGCAGAAATGCATTTTGAAATAGTTCCTATGTTCACTTTGACTATTAGCGTTAGTATAGTGCTGCTGATGTTTTGCATTGCTTTGCTGCCACGCCAGAGTGCACTTTTACAATTTTTCTTAAACTGTTTTAGATATTCTAAGACTCACTTTTCCAGTACTTTGCTACAAATTCCTACCTCTGTACAAACTCCCCATCCATAGTGTCCCAAATGGTAATAATGACCCACTTGCACCTCTAATTTTAAGTGTATCCCAAGATGGCTACGTGCACCCAGCTTTAGTCTAGTCTTGTGTCCCTCATATAATAGGTAGGCACACCCTCAAGATATGTAGGCAGATAGGTGGAGCCCTTTTTATGTACAAACACCAAACAAAATGCTGAAGCCAGCTCACCCATCCACGGAAAACGCACGGACCACTTGGATATCAGCACAGCTTCTTTGCAGGACTATAGAAGAGATGTCCAGCGTAATCCTCCGATAGTAAAAAGATATTTATTGAGGCATATAGGATAGATACCTTACAGGAATAAACCAATTCTAATGTGTTTCAGGCCGTGTAAGTGATGGTCCTTAGTCGTAGCACAACAATGCATGCAGTTACATACACTTGTGAGCTTGCTGCAACACTTAGAATTATACATACTATTCAAGACCAAATATAAGCAAAAACACATTGATGAATAATTAATAAAGTACAATAAGGTCTTGTCTATTGTTGAGACCACATGGAAATCTAGTATTTAAGGTGAAGATCCAGAACGATTCTCTATTAAGGAGTTTTCGTCTGTGATCCCCACCACTTATGGGAGCAGTAACTCTTTCAATACCCTGTACTTTTAAACTATCCGTATTACCTGCATGGAACTGCACACAATGATGCGACACAGCCGAAATGACATGAAGTCCTTGATGGAAACTGTCTGACAAATGCCTTCTAATTCGGTCTTTGAGTTTACAAGAAGTACAATCTATGTACTGTAACTGACATTGAACACATGAAACCATGTATATTACAAAACGTGTATTACAATTAATAAATTGTTTAATGTTAAAACAAAAATTCTTTCTGCTGAACAACATAAAATCTTAGCTAAAGGACTAACCTTTTCTATGACTGTTCATTTTGATTTATATAGAACTTTGCTGGATGTAAACAAATTTGCTCGCGATATCACATTGCGAAAGCATTTTTCTCCTATACATTATAAAGAAATAACTGTGCCGGAATCTATCACTGAAACTCAACTAAGAGAACTTTTGTCTGTTGATGATAACATCAACAGATGATATAATTCCATCTAAATCTGTTATAATAGGTAGTAATGATAGTGTAACCAGTGAAACTCATATTAACAACACATACACTAATATACATTTGTTTCAGGAATTAGTAACAATATGCAATTTGCATACTTTACAATCAGAACGACCCAAAAAAATTATACAATAACCCTCCTAATAAACTATATCTAAAAAAACCCCGCTTTCTATCCAGTGCAATCTCGTACTACATCCTTGGATCATTTCCAGGAGTTAGTAGAAGCCGATTTAATTGCCC
Organism: Phyllomedusa bahiana; assembly: GCA_025379985.1. Lineage (NCBI taxonomy): Eukaryota > Metazoa > Chordata > Amphibia > Anura > Hylidae > Phyllomedusa > Phyllomedusa bahiana. The sequence continues at coordinate 15,209 of JAODAL010052972.1, forward strand.
TAAATGAAAAGAAAAAATAATTAAAAAAAATAATAACCTTAATCATAAACAGAAAATGGCTTTGTCTGAGTTAAAAAAAATATGCCTGATATAATAATCCAGAATTTTATCTAAAAATCACACAAATAAATTTAAAAAGGAGTTAACAGTTTTGATAGAAAAAGGCATTAGGTTGGGATAGAAAAAGGCATTAGGTTGGGATTTATATCTAAAAGTCAAGTAGAGTTACTTATTCCAGCAACTCCAGGCGTCGCTATCTTTCATTCCTTTCCTAAATTACATAAGGGTGGTTTTCCATCCTCACTCCATCCTATAGTAGCGGGTATAGGTTCTCTCCATGAAAATCTTTCATCGTGGCTTGAAAATTTTTTACAGCCTTTCATCAAAAATATACCAAGATTCTTTGGTGATACTAGAGATATTTTGAGGGCCTTTGATCATTTTGAATAGGAACAGTCTTACCAATGGATTACAGCTGACATTCAATCGTTATACACTATATTCCACATAATTTAGCAATTCAAGCATAAAAATGTTTTTTATATATATAGTGATTATGAACTGTTTTTAAAGGATTTTCCTTTGGAAGTTACTTATTATTTACTTAAACACAATTTTTTCATGTTGAACAAACTTTTTATTTACAAATTACTGGAGCTCCGATGGGGACGAAATTCTCGCCATCCATTGCAAACATCTACATGGCATGGTGGGAGCATGTTTATCTTTTTGATAATCATGAGGACATTTTTTCGGGTGTTGTCTGGTATGGTCGCTATATTGACGACTTCCTAATTATTTGGAGGGGTGGTCAGTTTTTTGGAATGCTCACAGTTAAAAATAATTCTGTTGTAACTAAACCTTATTATAAATTGTAAAGAACCTTATCGTAAAGGGTAACACCGTGCTACATGAGTCTTCATGTCACCCTAAGCACATAATAAAAAACATACCAATGGGCTAAATGAAGCGAGCACGTCGCAATTGTTCTGACAAAAAGATTTTTTGGAAGAGAGTATTAATATAACTAGCAGACTTAATAAAAGAGGATATCCATTTTGGAATCTAAAAAGGGCCAAAGATATGACTATAGCCAAAGATCGTAATAGTCTAATTTATAATTCCAAGAAAATTAAATCAGCATCCAAGAGTTACCCAATTACTTTTGTAACTACTTTTAGTTCAGAATATTCAGATATTGCTTTAGCATCAGGATATAGATGTGTGGTGAGGAAAGCACCCACATTAGAGCAACAACTTTCACCTAGTTTGCTTGTAGCAGATAAAACTATCAAATCTACGTGGTTTAAAAGCATAGGATTTTATAAATGTGGTCATCAAAAGTGCTTATGTTGTAACCACGTATTGTAAACACGATCTTTTGATATATATAGTAACAACATTTTTTAAGATTAAACAATTTATTGTAATACATATGTGCTCGCTTCGGCAGCACATATACTAATTGTAATACATGTTTTGTAATATACATGGTTTCATGTGTTCAATGTCGGTTACAGTACATAGGCTGTACTTCTTGTAAACTCAAAGATAGAATTAGAAGACACTTGTCAGACAGTTAGTTAGTTAGTTAGGGTTAGGGTTAGAAGGCATTTGTCAGACAGTTCCCATCAAGGCCTTCATGTCATTTCTGCTGTGTCACATCATTGTGTGCAGTTCCATGCAAGTAATACGGATAATTTAAAAGTACAGGGTATTGAAAGAGTTACTACTCCCATTAGTGGTGGAGATCACAGACGAAAACTCCTTAATAGAGAATCGTTCTGGATCTTCACCTTAAATACTAGATTTCCATGTGGTCTCAACAATAGACAAGACCTTATTGTACTTTATTAATTATACATCAATGTGTTTTTTATTTTTGGTCTTGAATAGTATGTATAAGTCTATTTTAAGTGTAGCAGCAAGCTCGCAAGTGTAATGGTTTGAGGTTAATTAACAGTTCCGTATAAAGTCTGTAAGCTGCATGCATTGTTGTGCTACGACTAAGGGCCATCACTTACGTGGCCTGAAACGTGTTTAGAATGTTTGTTCCTGTAAGGTTTTTATTCTATATGCCTCAATAAATATCTTTTTACTACCAGAGGATTACATTGGATATCTCTTTTATATCCCTTTTTATGTAGGTATACCCCAATAAGGCCGGTAGGTTCAAAGGTCCTGCATTAGGTAGGTGGGTAGGAAGGATATATAGGCCTTCCAGAAGGTAAGTATATAGGCTCCCCATCAGGTAGGTAAATAGTAATATTGCCCATTAAGTAGGTAGGTACAGTGGTGGCCAAAAGTATTGGCACCCCTGCAATTCTGTCAGATAATACTCAGTTTCTTCCTGAAAATGATTGCAATCACAAATTCTTTGGTATTAATATATTCATTTATTTTGCTTGCAATGAAAAAAACACAAAACAGAATGAAACAAAAATTCAAATCATTGATCATTTCACCCAAAACTTCAAAAATGGGCCGGACAAAAGTATTGGCACCCTCAGCCTAATACTTGGTAGCACAACCTTTAGCCAAAATAACTGCAAACAACCGCTTCCGGTAACCATCAATGAGTTTCTTACAATGCTCTGCTGGAATTTTAGACCATTCTTCTTTGGCAAACTGCTCCAGGTCCCTGAGGTTTGAAGGGTGCCTTCTCCAAACTGCCATTTTGAGATCTCTCCACAGGTGTCATATGGGATTCAGGTCTGGACTCATTGCTGGCCACTTTAGAAGTCTCCAGTGCTTTCTCTCAAACCATTTTCTAGTGCTTTTTGAAGTGTGTTTTGGGTCATTGTCCTGCTGGAAGACCCATGACCTCTGAGAGAGACCCAGCTTTCTCCCACTGGGCCCTACATTATGCTGCAAAATTTGTTGGTAGTCTTCGGACTTCATAATGCCATGCACACGGTCAAGCAGTCCAGTGCCAGAGGCAGCAAAGCAACCCCAAAACATCAGGGAACCTCCACCATGTTTGACTGTAGGGACCGTGTTCTTTTCTTTGAATGCCTCTTTTTTTTTCCTGTAAACTCTATGTTGATGCCTTTTCCCAAAAAGCTCTTCTTTTGTCTCATCTGACCAGAGAACATTCTTCCAAAACGTTCTAGGCTTTCTCAGGTAAGTTTTGGCAAACTCCAGCCTGGCTTTTTTATGTCTCGGGGTAAGAAGTTAAGAAGTGGGGTCTTCCTGGATATCCTACCATACAGTCCCTTTTCATTCAAACGCCGATGGATAGTACGGGTTGACACCGTTGTACCCTCGGACTGCAGGGCAGCTTGAACTTGTTTGGATGTTAGTCGAGGTTCTTTATCCACCATCCGCACAAACTTGCGTTGAAATCTCTCGTCAATTTTTCTTTTCCGTCCACATCTAGGGAGGTTAGCCACAGTGCCATGGGCTTTACACTTCTTGATGACACTGTGCACGGTAGACACAGGAACATTCAGGTCTGTGGAGATAGACTTGTAGCCTTGAAATTGCTACAAGTTGAAGTGAGATTGGATGGGAGCACCACACAGATGTCAGAGGCAAGGGAGGCAGAGTATAGTAGCTTTCAGGTAGACTGCTGGAATCAACTCCTCTGGTGGACCCTATGCACCCCAGTCCGACATTGTGCCCATATACTTACATATTTATCAGATGAAAGCTTATTCAGACAACAGCTATTCCTCCAAACTCCCTCATATACATGTATGCTGTGTTTTACTGAGCATGCATGCAATTTAACTGGAAAAAGTAGAATAAGCTGCTGCCATACTCCTCTGGTCAGGGCTGCCATAAGTAAATTCATAGCCCCATGTAGCTTAAGTATCAGGCCCTCTGTCCTTTACCAGTTCCTATTTTGCACTGTATCCGTGTACCCCTTTTTAAAGAAAAAAATGTGTAAGGGCCCCTAATGGGCGTACTGACAATCTTGCCCTAATGGCACCCCTGCCTCCAGCAGAAGCTTTTCTACTGTGACACCAAAAGATGCTGTATATCCAACATGCCTGATGCTGATTTCCTCTGAAAGCTGCTTTTAGGGAAGAGTGTGTACACTGCCATACATAGATAGTCATCTAGTCCTGCTAGAATCGGACTTCCACCCAATATGTATGGGCACTTTCACAGATTTGTAATCAGATTTGGACTTTTTTTTATTTTTTACATATATTTGTCATGTCAGCCCCTAAATAATATTCTGACATCAAACTACCTTTCATGCTTCGGTTATTAAACCTAGTTATTGTTCTACCAATGTTTTCATAAAATACACTTTGAAAATGTAGTGCATTGATTTTAAGTCTATTGTTATTACCAGCATACAACTCAGAGTGGCTAATAATGGTTTATATGAGTATACCACTTTGATCCATGGAAAAATGAGCATGGTTTTCAGAGAGAAAAGACAAAGGTAATGTTATCAATGCAGTTCATTTGCTGGATCCAATTACTAAGGATAAGCAATGCTCCATTAAGAAATATATGGTTTAGATCTGACATAACTAGTGGTAAACAAAGAAGTTCCTAACTCTACATAATTACGGGATTTGATATTACATTTTCTTTAATGTAATGGATTTCCTTTTGAGAGTACTTTAGGCCAGCAGAAGGGTTCCTTTTAAAATGAGGTTACCTTGCTGTGGGTGGATGGGCTCACAGTTTGATCAAAATGTGCACTAACAATCTTACATTTTCGTATATCGCAGATATAGTAGTAATAAAATTTAAAATAATTAATATGTTTAACGTTTACACTTATCTTGGTGTCTGTCAGTGCTGCTGTGTTTTTCGTGTGTTTACTTGGGTGTTGCTGCTAGGACAACATGCAACTGCACAATTTGTTTCATGTTTTTTTTCAATGTGCTGATCAATTTTCTTTTGGTTTTTATACATTGGGAGTGGCTGCCTCCATAGTGGTGGTGCACTCCACTGATTTTTCCTAGCACATTTAAGCCAAAGAGAGAAAAAGTTGGAACATATTCACCTTTAAAGTTTGGATGCATGAAAAGAGGAAAGTAGGTTTATAAATTGAGTCCAATTTGAAAACGAGGTCACCTTGCCATGGGTAGATGGGCTTAAACAGTTTGATCAAAATATGCACTTGAAATATACTTTATATAGCGGCAACTTAAGTCATATATTTAAAGTGTGGGGCATATTGTGTGGCATTTACACGCCACAAATACGCTCCACCAGTGTTTCTATGTGAATTTTACTGGCGTAAACGCCTCAAGAATTGATTAGGTACTTTAATTTTCACTGGTAAAATCGCCCCAAAACACGTGACGCAATTACTCTTATAAAACATGTGATGTGAATGATGGCACGTATTTTACATTAGATTTAATGAGAGCTGCATAGAACATTGTTGGAATTGTATTTTGGTGTGTATTTCACGCACCAAAACAAATATAAAATTACACCATTTTAACATATCCTAATTGTTCTGTATATAAATATTGTGTGTGATGTATCATATCTGTTCTAACTAATTTGTTAATTCTGGTATGTTCAATTGTTCTTTTTTTTTTAAACAATTTTTATTTGCAAGAAAAAATTTACAAAGAAAATGTCATACATTCTTAATAGTATCTAATTGACATTACATGAATACCGTACATCTTTGTATGATAGAAGTTTGAGAAATGTCCTTGTCTTACAATTTTTGAAACTGTGAATCAAAAAATAAGGAAAAACATCTAATAAACTGAAATTAACAAAAACGTGAACATCCTATAGTCCTTCTTGGCTATTTCTAAGTTCACTATTGCGCTAATAGACAAACTCCACCTGATATACCCACTGGCCAAAATGGGGAAAGTGGGAAAGAATAAAAAAATAAAAAAAACGGAAATCCCACATTTCTTCTTCCAACCACTAATCTTTAACTTCTAATTTTCCCAAGTAAGTTACCTGCAAGTTTCTCCTTTAGATAGTAAGAAGTATATTCAAAAGGTTTCATAATCTTGGTCAACTCTTGGTCAGTGAAGGCAAATTCCATAGAGTTCCTCCACTTTTTAACAATTGTTTTAATTAAGCCCTCTTTGGATCTTTCTGTATCCAATTTATCAAGGAAGACAATTTCTCTCAATGTTCTGAGAACGTCCCCCCTATCTGGACTACTTTCTTGCAACCAGTGCCTGAAAATGCACTTTTTAGCTACCAAAAGGGTAATATGTAGACCTTTATTTCCAGACAGAAGTTCAACTTCCTGACCATCCCCGGAGTTGACCAGAACATAATGGAAAATAGTTGCCAAGGGTCATCTTCTATCTGCAGCTTCCAAATTTTCTGTATTAACTCTCGTACATCTTTCCAGTATTGTTTTAATTTAGGACACCTCTATAATCCATGTATTAGGTTCGCCTTATCCAAACCACATTTCGGACATGCTTTAAGATAGTGGGAGGGAAATTTTTTTATGGGATGTCAAAGGCGTAAATTGCTTTACGTGCAATTTTAAAACTTCTCTCTCTCCAACTTTCATTAATGATAGAGGTTCGTACTCTGTCTAAACCTTTTAGGATTTTCCAAGATGCACCATTGTCTCCAAGTTCCTTGTTCCAGGAAGTGAAAAATTGTCTCTCTCTTCCCTTCAATTTCTTTATCTCTAAGTCTGCCATATAATTCAGCCAGAGATTTACCAGATGAACTTGAACCCAATAACGCATCAAATTTATCATCTCCTTCTGCTTTTGCTATATCTAAAAATTGGGTTTTACAAAAGTGTTTTATTTGCATGTATTGGAAATATTGTCTATCTGGTAGCTCGTACTTTTCTTTAATTTCTTGCCATGTGAGAAAGCACTTTTCTTTATCATGAAATAAATCTTTTAATTTATTTATATTCTTTTCTTTCCATGTATTAAAAAGTTTATTTTCTCTTCCTTGCGTGAACTCCGGTAACTAATATATATCTATATATTTTGATATATATATTGGCAGATGAAACATTTTTCTAATTATTTTCCAAGTACAGATCGTATCTCTCAATACTACACTGCCTTTAATATGTACTGGAAGATTTTTATAAGGTGTATGTAATAAAGACTTCCAAGGAGACGCTAATTGTTTTTCTAACATTAAATTAGAAAAATACTCGAATCCCAAATTCAGTCCCTAACGTGTATGTTCAATTGTTCTGTTTAGATATTTTGGGCCACATGTATAAAAACTGTCTAGGTCTAAAATTCACTTTGTTGCCCACAGCAACCAATCCCTCTCATTTCTCCAGAGCGCTATATGAAATGAGAGGGGCACTCTGGGTTGCTATGGGCAACAAAGTGAGTTTTAGACCTAAACAGTTTTCATACATGTGGACCTTTGTGTGTTATGTATCTCATCTGTTTTATGTTCATGTTGCCCAGTCCTGGGTCCTTTAGGCAGCTATGCAAATTACCACAGACATGCTATTGAGGAAAGGTAGGAGAAGGATGACTAAGCCAAACTACCCATCACCATGACCTCAAGGTAGTTGAGCACATGAAATATGACAATGGGAGAAATTATACATCAAACAAATTTTGGCCATTATCCATGTTGTCCATAACTCACTCATGAGATTATTGCCAAGAAACCCAGCCACACCTCCTAATGGGTATGCGAGAATTTTTGGCTTCAGGTAATCACATAAATGGAAATTATGAATCGGGCATATTCATATTTGGTATGCCTGGGATGGTAGCAATTAAGCTTGGGAACTTGGTGGTCACAATATCTGGCTAAGAGTTATGAGGAGTTATAAAACAAGATGGAATTATGGCTTTCTTAGTGTCCCCTGCATGTTATTAGCCATTCCTGTCTGTGACCTAAGCAGGAAGAGGGGCTAAGGGAGTTTTGGAGTTTCCTTAAAACACCTTGGAGTGTCACAGACCAGGGTCAGAGCCAAGTTTAGGTTTGTCTATCTTCAAGCTGGGCTCCTAAGTAGGACCTTGCACCGTTCCAAGTCTTAAAGTTTTTTTTTGTTCATTATTTTATCCCTTTTTGTTTATACAGTGTTGTGCACAATGTTTTTTCTTATGTATATTATTTTGTAATCTTTTTGTAATTATGCATTTTAACTTTTTATTAAAGCTTAAAACTTTAATAGTTTTGCCTTTTTGCCCTAACGACCCCAAATATCCCTGTAGAATTTGAATGGCTGCTGGTGCATGTGACCTGTAGCATTGAGTCATTTCACTCTCTTGAAAGGTGGTGGCAATGTGTGTATTTCTGGGTCTATTGACCGTTTGGGGGTACATGTGCATAGGGCCAAGTTTGAGCTGTTGTTAAATCGCGTATCCCTGATCACCTCCATATTGCACCAAAGGCGGTAGGGCCTGAGTGTGTGTCTGAAACGGATTGTGTCCTAAACCCCTTCCAGTGTGTGGTTCCTCTTCTCCCTGGCACATAATTGAGGTTGACAGTGGTATCTGATTTTCTGTCCTCTTTATTGTGTGGCCCTGGCCACTTAATATCCTTATTTTACACAGAGAAGAGAAGCACAGGGGGATTCCTGATACCTAGGTAGAAATGTCAGATTGCTGATAAACTCGGCATGCAGTGAGCTAGGTGAATGATTAAAAGTTTGGTCTGATTAGTCACTGGATCTTGCTTCAAGAGCAATTAAAAGTGCTTCTCCTGCTGCTCTGTAAAAAAATCTCTCAGAGGATACTTTTGGGCAGTGTACATCTCAGTGGGAGATTGTTCACTGCCAAACATACATGACATTTTGCCAATTTCAGAAGTTCAAGCGCCCTCTATTGGATGTAACAAATCCTCAATTTGCTTTTGACCCAATGAGTCTTTAGAAAGCAAAATTTCCACACACCAATATGGCGCTATCCGCAAGGAGAGATATCCCGCTTTCTGAGCCACTAATTGCCTTCCACCCAGTATCGCTCTGCACTGATGAGGGGCAAAACCCCGAAACAGCGCTGTATGCAGATGAGTGATACTGGCATGGCTAATATCCTTTTTGCTTTCTAAAGACTCAGTGGGTCAAAAGCAAATTGAGGATTTGCTACATTCAATAGAGGGCGCTTGAGCTTCTCAGCTCCTTTCCCATAATGCCTTGTGATATGCAGATGCTTTGTGGTGCTCTCCTCAAGGAGAGAGATTCCCCTTTCTGAAACTTTGAGAAGGACATCACTTGACTGAGAAAAAGAGAATAGTTGTTCCAACATATGGCCTATTTTACTGGCTGTTTTGACCAAGTGGTTAGGAGGTGTTTAAAGTAGTAGTTACATGAAGGTATAAATATATGGGGAATTAGCTTTGACCGATCCAGACAGACCACCAGAAGAGAGGATCATTAATTCACCGACAAGCAGTTCCCTTGGTTTCCTTGTTCCCCATCCAGCCATAGGTGGCATCTTCATTACAAACCCTGAACTGTACTCGAACCATTTCCAGGTGTTTAGAAGAAGGGAATTTGGTGTCACTGCACCAATTACATGTCCTGCCATTGGTAGCCTGCCACCATCGCTTTCATTTGCAGTGGTGTCTTGAATGAGACAGCTAGATTGCTACAGCTTGGATCCAAATCATCTTTAGCATTGAATCCAGTCCCTGTTTGGGATCTGACAATGTTTTCATTCTGCTTTTGTTGTGGAGCTACACACTGTCCCAGCTGCTGGTGTGATGATCTAGTGAGCATATGACAGTTGAAAAAAACTTTGAGATTCTTAGTTCACACGTTTTGATCAAAAAATGCTTAAGCCACCTCTGGCTTAAACGGGGTTAAGGCGGGTGGTCCTACGCTTTTTTTACCCCTCAAAAGAGCCAAATCGACTTTCATTGGGTAACCCAAACCCCTAATCCCAAGAGAAAAATAAAAAAAAACACCAACCTTGCAAGCATACTGCACTGAAATAACAGCCTTTTTGGAGGGGCCGGGGGGGCAAAAAAAACAAAAAGGAGGCATCCCCTTTTCCCTATATAGATTAAAAGCAATAATGCTAAACGAAAATAAAAAAACATTTTTGGCCCACTGGTAAAGTATTTATAATATATTATATAATATAAATTATATTTATTTATATATATATATATATTATATTTATATTATATATATATTTTAAAATGCCGCAACCATGCAAGTGGCACCCAGGTTCACATTTGTTTTTCAGAAATGTTTTTTTTGGAGAACATTGTTGGGAGAGTTACAGTATATACTGCTGCTCAAGTAGATGAATTTCTGTATTTCACCATTTATTTTTGTGGGTTCCCGTTTAAATGTAGTAAGTAGATGTACCGCCACCCCCTTATTCATCACTTATTAATTAGTGCATGATTTACTATTTTCACACCAATTGTAATTTTTACACATTGTATATTATATAGAATACACAGAGATGAGTCATATTATGACCAATTCCTATTTTCAACGTGGGCATTGTGTAACCCACATAGGAAGGCATGCATCGTGAGCTGGCTTG
>JAODAL010052973.1:0-25614 GCA_025379985.1 Phyllomedusa bahiana
TTATTGTAATTGGACTATATAGAGCTAGCAGCTGAAGTGAGATTAATCTGTGTGGCCATTCCGGAGTATTCTCTCAGAAGTACAGGATTTTTAATTGCATAGGAAGGATCGCCCAAATAGAGGAAAATATTTGCCAGAAATTCTTAGTGTTTTTCAGGAATATTGGTTTTAACAAGCGTCCTCCTTTCTGATTGGCGTCCCTTATAAACTGTTCTGAGTTCTCAAATATAAAAAATGAAGTACTTTAAAGTTCAGAACTCCCTCATCTTGCTGTTTTACAAATTAAAAAAAAGGAATGTAAGTGGTCGTCACATCGGAATAATTCGATCTATTAAAATCTATCATCCAGCATGGCGAGTTAACCAGGAAAAAAAGTACCCAATGTAAAAACTGCATTTTGGTCACTTTGCCTCTTTGATAAGTTGGAATAAAAAGTTATCAGACAAACACATGTATTACAAAATAACACTGATAAAAACTACACTTCAGCCCACAAAACGAGCCTTCACTCGGGTCCATGGATGGAAATCTTTAAAAAAAAACTACTGGTCTCAAAGTCTGCAAAGCAATTTTTCTTTTTTTTTGGGGAAAAGTAATAAAACATAAAATGCAGCGTCGAAGCCTTTTGGGGTCCAATGTGCAGGCACTTCAGTCTTATAGTCTTGAAGCAAGATAAATGGAGTAGGTGATGTAATGGACCCAATCACTAATCCTGTTCATTTTAACTTATTTTCCAAATATTTTTTTTAACCAGTCCTTTAGTCTTAACTATGTTTAATGAGAACATGTCATTATGTATTTTAGGTTCAAGATCAGTCTGAAATAGAAGTGCAAGAAGCAAAGGGCAGTGAAGAAATTCCTGGCCAAAAGAAGAGGGTTGCTCATCCATCGGCGAAATGTGATGTAACTATAGACATTTTGTGGTTAATCGGTACAACGCTGCACAATACTGCATTGATGGGGATGCTTGGTATTACTGGGGTCATTGTTTTACAGCAGCATCTTAAAGGGGCTTTGCCATGAAGTGACTTGCTTACCTGTTATCTGATCAGGACAGAAGATAAACAAATCATGCAGTGTCATGAACTGCTGCAGGAGTAAGTAGAGGGGCCGAGCAGAGCGCGTAAGCAAGTGAGCGTCTGCAATGCTTACTAAGATAATTACATTACAACAGTGGATTCTCAATGCAGCAGAAAGCCTCATACACTGCACATTTCGCCCCAGCAAGCTCCTTCATGTTCCCTGTCATCGGATAAGAAGTGCAAACATGCAAGCAGGGCCAGATCACCTTCTGGTAGTGTCTAATGTAAACTTTTAAGTAACTAAGGGCATGTAAAGAAAGCTGTAGCTCTCACAGGCTTGACTTTTTTTATAATCCCCATATAATTTTGAAAATGTGTGGGAATATATATATATATTATAATATATTTTAGGTTAATTTTTTTGGAAGCATAAAATGCACCAGATCCAGAGGCTGCCTCTCACTTTTGGAACTCCAGATTTTTGGAAAAGACGAAAAAAAAAAAAATTTAGTTGGCAAAATATGTGCTCTTGAAAAGATTAAAAAGCTTGAGCCTAAACAAATCCGATTCTTTCCTATGAGAGAAGTTTTAAGATCCAATGCACCACCTGACACTTGGGCAGCAGATTTATACTGGATGTTATCCATCCTGCAGACTTTTAGATGTCCTCGCCTTCTAAGGGTGTTTTCACATGCTGCATTTTTGGATGATTTTTTTTTGCAGAAATTCACAGTAATTTTTGCTGTGCATTTCAGCAAAGAAAAAAAAAAAAAACTCATCAAACGCACCATGTGAAAGCCCCTTAAGCCCTTTCTTGCAGCATGCAGCTGTGACAATGCATTTAGAGCACCTGTAAGCAGGTAAAGGGGAACTATAGACTGTAGTCATGTGAGGAGAAGTGAACCTTTTTTTTACAAAAATATCAGGTTGAGTATTTGTTAACTAATGGAAAGACCCAAAATATCTTCCATTACACGTGCACTGAGTCGGCCATTAAGATCTGCTTAGTATGCCGTAGGTCAATTTTGGAGGATCCCACGTCAACATTACATGGTGGCAAAACCCCTTTAACTCTGGGCTCTCCTAAATATACTGATATGGTCATTGGTCTCCTAAAAATAAAATTGGCCCAGTTGTGCGTTGGGTCTGGATTTGATGTCCCTTCTGCAGCGCTATACATAGTAAATTATCCACATTGATCACTTGTTAGATGTGGCTGACTTACTATGTATAGCACTGCAGAATACCTTGCCTCTATACACATAGTGGCCTGGTTATGACCATAGGACACGTCCTGTATAATTATCCAGCTATTGATGGCCTCATTTCAGTGGAAGATACAATCAGGGGAGTGACAAGGCATTTATCAGAAGATTTAGTAAAACATCAGATCTTTAAAATGTCAACCATTTGATTGTTGGAGCAGAAGCAAAACCTCTGTTATAAAATGAAATACAGGGAAGGTAGTCTCCAACTGTGCTGGTTAAGAGCCATTGGATATTGGCTCTGAGTGGAAGGGCCTCACCCAGCACAGTCTGAATCTGGGGCAGAGTCAAATTGGTTAACAGTGTGCATGATTTTGCAATGTATGGGGAAAATTGGACCTATGACATACTAAGCAGATCTTAATGGCCGACTCAGTGCACGTGTAATGGAAGATATTTTGGGTCTTTCCATCAGTTAGCAAATACTTAACCTGATACTTTTGTAAAAAAAGAAAAAAAAAAAAAAAAACTTCTCACATGACTACAGTCTATAGTTCCCCTTTCCCTGCTTACAGGTGCATTGTCATGTAAGGCTGCAAGAAGGGGCTTAGGGTGTTTTCACATGCTGCATTTTTGGATGGGTTTTTGGTGAGTTTTTTTTTTTTTTTCTTTTTGCTGAAATGCACAGTATAAATTACTGTGAAGATCTGCAAAAATCATCCAAAAATGCAGCATGTGAAAACACCCTTAGAAGTCTGCAGGATGGATAACATTTATGGCTGCACAACATCCAGTATATATGTGCTGCCCAAGTGTCAGGTGGTGCATTGGATCTTAAAACTTCTCTCATAGGAAAGAATGGGATTTGTTTTAATCTTGTCGAGCACATATTTTGCCATCTAAACTTTTTTTTTTTTTTTTTTTTTTTTTGCCAAAAATCTGGAGTTCCAAAAGTGAGAGGCAGCCTCTGGATCTGGTACATTTTAACTTCAAATTAACCTAAAAAAAATGCTTCAAATGTCCCTGTTGAAATAAATGCACCTTTGAAGAAAAACTGACTTAAAGAGAAGCAATTTACAATTGAAAGCAATGGGAATTGCAAAAAAACATGTATTGTCTGACACTTTGCATTTTTCTATGTGTCAATGTGTAGCACTGCAAAAGTGCTTAAGACCGCTGATAAATTACATGTGTGTTTTTCAGCTTTCTTTTCACCATATTAATCAGGTATCATATGAATCGGGTATGTGCATTAAGAAAAAAAAATCCACATGTTTTGGTCCTGGAGGGATTTAAACCTAGGGCACCTATATTGGAAGACAGAAGTGCTAACCACTACTTATAGCTCTTTACATAAACAGGCCTTTGTTTGACTAGAGCACACTGTGGGGAAATGCATGGTGAGGTCAAACCTGCTGGGTCACATGTTATACAGTTCAAAACAAATGCACGCTCCCTTTTGAGCACACTGAAAGCTGAAATCGGGCACGGAATGCCTTTGTGGCAAAACCCCTTTTAATGTGTTGGATCATGTAGGTTACCTGCTACTCCAGTTACTTTACTGTATTTTTCTTTTGTAGGTTAAGACGAGCAGCAGTATACTTGTACCTTATAGAGGCACCGCCACGCCGCAGGTGCCCCACACAAGAATATTACATGTGCAACAACAAGCTTTACAGATAACCTCTGCTGTTAAAAATGGACAGGCATTCGTAGCCGCCTCGCAAAAGAGAGTTGCCAGTTGCTTGACCCCAGCCTTCCATAATTTTGGTCAGATGGGTAAGGAACGTCCGTTCTTTGGAGACTGTAATTAACGACCTTGTACTTTCAGCCACTAGTTCTACAGCTTGCTGCATACAGTTTTATTGCTTTGGTTATATAACCGTATTCAGTGTTCTCCTGAGCTCTCTTGTTACTGTAGTCTCGTAGAATATTAGCGTCTATGTACATGCAAGATGTTTAAAGCTATATTAACTAATCAATGCAGGATGTGTGGTCAAAAACATGCACATTCACTTTGAAAGTAAAACTTCATATATTTTCAACACCTCTTGCACATAGGTAGGGAATTACATTAAAGCGTAACTTTTATTGTTATCATTTGAGTCTCCATTAGCATAAAGGACTTGTCTGCCCTCTACACAATTCCTAGCAGGCTAGCTCTACCTTATGGGCCACTCGACAGGAGACCCCATTCCATTCCCTATCACCTCACGGGCTCTGCAGTGTCCCTTTCATAAGGAAAAACTCTGTGGCAAGTGATGCCCCAGTCAGCAACAACAGAGTTTAGGGGTGGGAAGGTAAGAATAGTTACAACACTGATATGGTTATTGCAAAAATTAGAGCAATCAGGTTAGTTATGAACCCCAAACAAAAATGGCAAATAAGTGTCCCAATGGTCCATTGCTTTTCCCTCAGTTTGTTCATTATAATCCATAATTTGTAGTAACACACTCAATGCATTGAAAAATAACGCAAAAATAACAATTTCCATCTTCCGCATTCATGGTATATTAACACGATCTGTGGCCATGGCAAGAATGGTGGAGAATGGATCCCTGTTGTCCAGGGCGGTGGGGGTCCCAAAATGGAATGTGCATTTTTTTGGGAAAATGCATGTGCTGGGAATAACCCATTAAGGATTTATTGGGGAATATTTACTGTGAAAATTGCTCCAACATTCGGTTTGCCTTACAGCACATTTGTTAGGCCCTGTTCACACGGCAGATTTGGCCGCAGGTTTCAGCGTTGCAAAACCTTGTCCAAATCTAGCCCCAAACACCCCCAGTTCATTACATGGTTTCCCATGGGAAACCGCTTTGCTATTCACACAGCGTGGTTTTGGCTGCGGCTTTAGTGCCGCGGCCTAGCCGCGCGTGTGTGAGGAGTCTCCTGTCAATTCTTGCAGCGAGTCTTCGGCGCGGTGTCGGCGTGGGTTTCGCTGTGCTTTTCGGTGCAGATTTCGGCGCGGGTTAAGTTCCCCTTTTAAATTTTTGTAGGGGCGAAAAACTGCCCCAAACCACGCCCCAACATCCCCCGGCCGATAAACCTCGTTGGGAGACCTTTGAGCGGGTTTTGGCCAGGGCAACCGCGCTGAAACCCTCGCCAAATCCGTCTGTAAACATCCCCCTTAGGGGTTTCAGGCGTATTTAGACGCTTTTGAAAAAATGACTGTGGCTTCCTGGAAGGGAGCTTGGTTTAATGTGCTATGCGCCAAAATCTTGCTGCAGTTATTGGCACAAACAAAGTAAAATTTGACACTTAGGGCCACATGTATGAAACGGTTTAGGTCTAAACTCACCCCTTTTTGCCCTATAACCTAGGAAAAAAAATAGTTTTAGACCTAAATGGTTTTTATAATGTCCCCCTTTGTCAAAGTGCCCCTTTTTCCATATTAGAATTTAAAAACCATTTTAGACAATTTATTAGAAAGTAAATGGCCCCACGGTGTAAGTTTTTGAAAAAGTTTTTGGTTTTAAAAAGCTATGGCACTTTCCTTTTTTTCAAAAATTACCCAAAGGAAATCCTATTTGAGTCTCACCCTATTAGGTTTTTGGTACGCCGAAAATTTTTTATTACAATTGGGTTTTTGTGTTGTGGGGAAATGGTTTGTCCTCATTTCCCTTGGTTATTAAAATTTTTATTTAAACCCCCTTTAAGACCTTGGGCGATCCATCGTCCAGGGCGTTTGGGGGTTAAAGCACCCGGATATGGTACGTCCTGAGGATCGCGCGACACTCTAAGCTAGAAGATATTTCGCTCGCATCGGCGCGGGTGTCCCAAGCCCTAGTATATTAACATGCTGACATCCCGCCCCCCGGATCGCTCCTGGGGGGGGGGTGCGGATAACCCCAAAATTTATCGCTGAACATTCGTGTCCGCAATAACTAAGGGAGAACGCAGGAGGGAAGATTCGCTACCCTCCTGCGTCTGTCGCGGCAGCAAGCGCACGGAATTCGGCATCCCCGTGCGCTACCCTGCCTTCCTTTACAGACTCCACGGAGCAAGAGATGCCTTCCGGGTTGTCTGGACGTCAACGAGAAACGCGCCGCCCTGCCCCTGTTGGCACGCCCCGGCTCACTCGTGACTGACAGTTTTTGTCCATAGTAAAACCGAGTCCATAGCACAAGCTATGCACTGATTCCTATTGGATAAAATGAACAACTATAGATCCTCTCATTCAATCCCCTATTGGAAAAGTAAATAAAAATGGTGCAAAAGTGAAAAAAAGTTGAAAAAAAGTGAAAAAACAAGTAAAACACTCCAAACAACGAAAAAAAAAAATAAAATAAAAATACGTACAATCCCGCCCCCTTTTCCCCTTTACAAACCCAATTCCGCCCCAAAAAATGGAATCAAAATCAACAAAAGTAAACCCAATGATTTGGAATCGCCGCGTGCGTAACGACCCTGCACCTAAAATCGTCATGTTAATTTAACCCTAACGGTGAACGCCGTAAAAAAAAAAAAATAAAAAAAAACAATCACAGAATTAAGATAATGTTCAAATCCCGCGCAGCACATAAAATGGAATAAAAAGCGATCAAAAAAACTCCTATATATGCCAAAGTGTACCAATAAAAACGTCAATTCAGTCCCCAAAAAAGAAAAGGTTTCTATATACAGCTCTGTAATACGTGAAAAAAAAAAAAATGAATAGCTACTCAAAGATTAGCGGTTGCATAAATATGATTTACACACTATAAAACACGATTTTCTTATTTTTTTTAAAGTGCTCAACATAAAAAAAAAACTATATAAATAGGTATCGGCCATAATCTGTAGCGACCCCAAAGAGTAAAAGCCAAACTATATCACGGATACTTTGCACGGTTGACCCTGTTTAAAAAGTAAAAATGAAAAAAACACTACTAGATAGCGAGTAATTTTCTTCACCTTGCCTCCAAAAAATGGGATTTAAAAGCAATCAAAAAGCCTTGGTCCCCCCAAAAATGAACAATAAAAATGATCAACACCTCTCTCAAAAAACAAGTCCCAAACACCATGCTCCAACCACAAAAAAAAATTTAAAGTTATGCTCTTCAAACTATGGTTGATGCAAAAACGTATTTCCTGGTTGAAATAAAATGTTTTTTAATTGTATAAAAGCATTAAAAACAATAAAAAAAAATACAAAGTTGGTACATTAATTCGTATTGACCGACTGATAAAGCTACCCATGTCCATAATCCGTACATTGACCGCTATAAAAATAAAAATAAAAAAACACTTACCAAGAATGCTGTATTTATGATCAAACATACTCACAAAAAACCTGGAATAAAAAAGTTGAAAATAGCCAAATCATAACACCACTAAATGGTACCCATAAAAACTACAACTCCATACCGCAAAAAACAAGCCCATACGACAGTCTCTGCACACAGCAAAATAAAAAAGTATGGTGGCTGTCCCCAGAATAGACAACATAAAAAACGCAATATTTTTATAGACGTATTTCTACTGTGTAAAAGTAAAATAAAACAAGAAAAAACTAAATAAAATCCCTATAACAATGAAATTGGTAACCGACCCCCATATTAAGTTTAACACATCATATAACACTGCACGGCGAATGCTTGATAAAATTGGAAAACTCAAAAAAAACAATGAACTGAACTGGAACAGCTTTTTTTTCCCCGCCCCATTTTTTACATTGCCCAAATGCTAAAAAAAAAAAAAAAAACAACTTATGAACACCTTGTGGCATCCAAAAATGCACATACAAAACACCCTAGAATGAATCTCCCTGGATTGTGTTGAATCCTTAAAAATGGCGACTTCTGGAAGTTTTTTTCGCCTTGTTCGTGCTACTTTGGGGCTTTGAATGCGAACATGGCCCCACCCCAAAAACTGCGATTCCTAAAAATCAAATAGCCGCCGCTCCCCTTATACGCCATGCCATGCGCCCAAACAGCAGTTTTAACACCCACATGAAGGGTATTGCCAAACCGCTTGGAAGAAATTCTTTTTAACAAAGTTTGGGGTTCTTTTTTTCCAGATTATGCCTTGTATTTTGAAACCGTTTTTAAGCTAAAATTGCAGATTATTGGAAAAAATTTTTTTTTTACTTTTTCATCAGCCTTAGGCTAAAAAAAATTTTGTGAATCCACCTGTGGGGTTCTTATAACTCAATGCAACCTGCCCGGATATAATTCATTAAGGGGGTTAGTTTTTTTCCCAATAATGGGGTCTATTTAGGGTTTTATATAAAGTTTTTTAGCACCATTAGGGTGTCCCCAAACCTGAAATGGCGCCTAAATAAAAATCGTAATGAAAATGAGACCCCAGAGTATAGTAAGGAGCTCCCTCCGAATTCTGGGACTTAATGGTTAGCCCAAATTGAATGCACTAGGCCCCAATATGGATAGTGCCTCTAAAAACGGCAGACCTGGGAGAAAAGATATAATTTTGCATTTTTTTACCTAGTTCCACATTTACCGTATTCCAAGTGAATAATGGATAAAGATGGGAATATCGCAAATAAAAAAGTGCAAATTTTGAAATTCAACCTCCACATTATGGCTTTAATTTCTGGTGAAATAATCTAAAGCGATACAAACTTCCTAAATAATGTTTGTAAATACTTTAAGGTTCAATTTTTCTTAGATGGCCAATATATTTATGGTGATGCTAACATGCAGGCCCCCTCCAAGCCACGTCAAACTGGAGTTGGTTCTCTAGAAAAAAAATGTATATTGCAAATTGTTCTGAAATTGTGGGATTAAATTACTTACTAAAATTTTCTAAAGCCCCTACAAATGTCATAAACAAAAAAAAAAAAAATTTTTAAACAATGATGCCCAACCTATAGTTGACAATCTGGTAAGCTAGTTTATAACTATTTGTGTGAATAATTATCTGCTGTCTTTGCACGCAGAATTTTTTGGCAACTTTCAAACTCCCGCCTGAATTTGTCCAATTTTCATGAAATTTAGATATTTTTCACAAACAAACAAGAGTTGTAATGATATAAAATTCTTCTTACTAACTTAAAGCACAATGTTGTCCGAGAAAACCAATCTCTGAATCACATGGATAGTAAGTGGTCCCAAAAAGTTTATTCTCCATAAATGTGGAAACATGTCAGATTTCAAAAATAGGCGGGGTCAGAAGGCCCAAACAGGCTGGGTTCCCCTTTAAGGGTTAAGGAGGCCTCTTAAGTTTAGGAAATCAATTTTCCATACACGTTTTTTAAAAATGTAAGTATTTAATGATCTTCCCCTTTTGTATGATATTATTGTATTTTGACATGAGTGGAGTTGATTATAAAAGTGTCTTTGCTCCTGGATAAATTTTGCCCTGCATCAGCCCATTCAGATCAATGAGTTATGTAATACCTGAACTTCTCCTGTGGTGGCGCTGCAGTGAAATTTGTGGAATCACTGCCAAATTTCCCCTAATAAAACCAGCTAAATTGGCGCTGCATCCCTTCAGTGGACTCTTTGTGCTCAACCTTATAGTCCCAACGATTCTTCCCACAAGTAGTGGAATTGTCCAAGTGGAAGATATCCAATTGAACAGGTATTTATTATTTGCAGTTTGTCTTAATTTTGGTGGAAGTGCAACCCGTTTTTGTAACCACTAGAAGTCACCTGAGTGAATAATGCAAGTAAAGCATTTCGTAAAACCTGTGGATCCCCTCCTGGCCGCAGAAAGGACCCCTTACCCAACCGCCCAATGATGGTTTATGACCTCCATATGGAAAGTTGGTCCTACTCAAAAGTCCTGTTGGGATCAGACACTTTGTTTAGTAGTAATTTAATGCATAAATAATATAATTTCAGTAATATATTTCTTTATAAAAACCAATACCCCACACGTAAAAAGTCAATTCTGTTACAACGCGGAGAGTGAACAAGGTTGCCCCTTGAGACAAGGCAAACCCGCAACGTGAACTCCTTTGTTTGAAGAGTTCTTGAAGGAATCTGTGTTCTGTGCAAACTTTTGAATAAGTTTAGCCTTGGCCGCTAGTGTATTTAATATATATTTTTTGTTTTTTTTAAATACATTCTAGTCCCCCGGGTTATTACAAACAGAGATAGGGACAGTAACAGGTTGTTTCATAAGTTAAATTGTATGTAATCGCAACAGGTAATAGTTTTTTAAAATGGAATGTCCAGTAAAAAAAGTGTTTTTTTTTAAGTTTTGTAAAATAGTACAAGGGAACAGTTTTTTTACATATTGTTTTCGCTGTCTGGTGCTTTTTTTTAGAAGAATTTTCACCTAACGTTCTGTAGTCCTCGAGCAGCTTGTATGGGCAGCTGCACTTGGTTATCAAGGGTGATAACTCAGATGTTAGAAAAATGTCAGGCCACGCCCGCCATAAGTCCTCCTTTGAAACTAGGGGACGTTATTGTAACTCAGAACTAGTGTTAAGATCGGGGACCTGTGCCTTTGTACTTGAAAGATTTTTGGCATGTTGGGGTAATCTTTTCAAAAAACCATTACACTTATTGTTCATTGTCTTTGAAATTAAAGCGAATAAAATACCTACAAATGCCACCTTGCTGGCCTGTATTTTTACTGTTGAAATGAATAATAAAAAGACCTCTACAGGTTATGGGATGTGGGGAGCGAGTCTTAAGATTAGAATTGACCTTGTCAAACATTTGTTTCGCCTAACTTTCACAATTGACTAAGCATAGGATTTGTTTGTAAAAGGGGCAGAATAAAGGGCCCTTTCCCCCTATATTGTTAGTGCGTGTTTTTTTCTTTTTTTTTATTTAAAGGGGAATCATAAGAACGCAACCGTTCTTTTAAAGGGTCATATTTATTAAATGAGGTTTTTTTTTTGATTAGCAGCCAAACAATAGTGAAATATTGCAGTCCAAAATCTGATGCAATGCTCTTTAGGCTAGGCCTACACACTGCACGAACAAAAAACCTAAAACGGCCCAGAAAGCGACTTATTTTTTTTGTTTTTTCTCTCTCTGATGCAGGAGCGTTTAGGTTTTTGTCAACGTTTTGCGCTGGGTCATTTTCTCATGTCTTTTTACGGTCCGCCCATACGATTTGTATGGAAGTCGCTTAAGAAAACTAAGAGTGCCCGGCTGTTAATTATCAACATTGTTGTAATAATAAGTCGAGCTGTGGGTCTGAAACCCTGCAGCTCGTCTTTTCATGTGCCATCTATGGGGGCGCACAACTATCGAATCGGCGCTTTTGTTTTTAAAGAAAACAAAAGCGCCGAAAAAACGACCATAAAGCCTGTGCAAATGTACAGACATAGCCTTAGGGATTTTTTTACGTGCACATCTTTCCTCCTATAGTGGCTTACCTGCTGCTTTGGTAAAAGGACCAGCACCCACTTGGGAAAGTTTAATCCGCCTCTTTGTCTACCCAACATATACACCCAGGTTTCCATATTAAAATGTACGTGTTACATTTCCTATTTTCTTGGTGCAACAGAAATCAAACGCCATAGTGGCATGGTGAACTCCACGCTGACATGTTGGGATCTACCAGGTAGGCAAAAGAAACTTTGCAATGTGATCACTAAGTTTTATTACAAATGTTCTAAACCTAGCTACAGTCCCAATAAAAGTCAAAACCCCCATCTACACTGTTCCTGTTCTCTGACCTTTTGAGAAAACATTTTATTTTTAAACCTTGGTAATATTAGTTTAATGTGGAATATTATGAACATGTTAGTCTGGATAAAAATCGAGCTAGGGCCCACAAAGATTAAGATCGTCCCAATGGTTTTAAGACACAGTAAATTCAAGATTTAAAGATCACTAGTTGAAATTAAATATCCGGTGCAATTTTAATTTCTGACGTATGAAACACTGTTGTGGGTACTCGCCTATCCCTGAAGATTACAGCACACAGGGCCAAGCTGGGACAAGTTCCAGAGTGACAGTCCATAATCCAGTTTCATTCTAGGGGCTGGGACAAGTTTTTGCAGCCATAATAGGGTGATTGACATCACATAGAGCTCACATAGTTACTCATCAAGATAAACCCGCAAACCATTTTTATTTTTTTTCTTTTTCTCCATTCTGCAGTTGTCTTATAAGATGGCTGAGAAAAATTGCTTTTCTGTAGTTATGCCCTTAGTTTTGCATGCGATAGACCCTGTGCGCCTGGGGAAAAAAATCACCACAAGAGGTTTTGGATAAATAGCTAGAGTAAACAAATTAAAATAAAAAAAATGCATGGATGTATATGTAAAAAAAGAAATTTAAAAATAATCCTTTAATCTTTTTTTTTTCTTTAGGCCTTAGCAGAAAAAAAATCAATTTATGATCGATGGGGAGTAGAAATATGTATCTTAATATCGCGGTCAACAGCCTTAAAAAAATACGAGATCAGAGAAATGTTCACAAGGTAAAGATTGTGGCACATGGTTTTATATGCAATAGTTGGTCTGGTCCCTTACAGCCGGGAAAATTCAAACAGAGGTGTGGGTTTTAAAAATATTGAGAAACGGTCAGTCCCAAACCATATTTATCTTTAGTCTTTAGCTCATGTAAGGTGTTTTCCGGCTTCATTTTTCCCTTTGCTAAAAAAATAAAATAAATAAACCTTTAATTTTTAAACCTTGATGTTTTGCATTGATTATAGTGGCATGCATGGCTGGCATTTTATTGGTGGGTGCTGAGTTATTTACTCAGGAATCATTTTGCAGTAGTTTTGAAAAAATGTATCCTAAAAATCAAATGGGTTTTGTAAAGCAAATTTCACACATTGCCGTTTTACACCCAAAAAGCTGCTAAAAATGCATGTGTTTCTGACACAAACTGCAGCAGCCAGATGTTAGCTGGACGTCAATAGGCAAACCTAAAATGCATCGCAGGAGTTGCTTTTTTTCTTTTTTTCCTTATTTTTCACTCCTAATTGTGTTTTCGGTTTCAAATCGCCACATACTGTAAGTCTCTCTTTTTCCGTTCTTGTTTTTTCCTTTCTGCGCTATGTTTGCATAGGTATTGCAGTTTTCCATATTGCAAGTCATGTGATGGTGGGAGCGGGAAAATGCATCTGAAAAAAGTATTAAAACACCATGGGGAAGATGTGCCCTAAAGGCAGTTTTCAAGGGTGTTTTTTTGTGCAGTTTTTGCTGGGGTCTTTTAGGCTTTTTCAAAGGCCCTTAAAATGCGGGGCGAAATTTTTCGCCCCGCAATTAGGGGGTTTGGGGGGCGGGGAGGGAGGGGGGGGGCCGGGGCACCCTGCCCGGCCCATAAAACTTGAATTTAACCAGCGCGGGGGTTATACGTTTGCTGGAAATTAAATTTGTCCCCTTATTCCCCCCCCCGCGGGGGAAATTAAAGGCAGGGAGAGGAGAGAAAATTTAGTTCTCTATGAAAAATGTGGTTTTTACCGTAAAGAGGGAAACGTTTTCACCCCCGTAATTTGGGCCCCACCCAGCGGTTAATGAGGGGGAACAAAATAGGGCCCCTTTTTTAAAGCTTTGTAAAAGGGGGTTTACAGGCAATATGCCCCCAAATTCAGGCCTTTTACCAGAAAGCAACCTAGTATTCTAAACTTGCTTTCAAAATGGGTTCCAGCGGGCGGGGTTATAGGAGGGGAGCTGAACAGTTTTGATTTTTTATTTTTAAGGCAAAAGATTTATTTAAACTTGAAATCTCTAAAATTTTAAACATTTTCTGTTATTTTTTGGGTTAAAAGAGTCTAATAGGTGGTCCTTGGCAGGGGATTGACACCCTATGCACAGCCCTTTTGTGGGGAAAGGCTGTCAATAATTAATTGGGGTTAGGGTTCCCCAGGCGGGGGTTGGAATCCGGGTACGGACCCTAACGGCCCCAAAAGCGCTTTCCAAAACAATTTTGAGTGATTTTTACTTTTGCTTTCAATCAAAACACATGCTTTCGGGTTAGAAAATGATCACAAATGCTTTGTTTTTACATGTTTGGGTTTGGCTCCTTTTAAAAGGGAATTGACGTCAAGTTTTTAATCGTCAGACCCCCAAAAAAAGGGGCCCCCCTTTTTAAAACCCATGGGGACGCATTTCTGCTGCAGGGGAAAAATGTACCCAAAACATTGCACCTTAGTGTTGGAGGGCGTTTTGGATGTGATTTACGCTGCGCTTTAAAATGTTTTTTCGGTCCAAAAACCCGTTTTAAACACCCCCTGGGGACTGCCTTTGGACTCATTAAAGGAGTTGCCCAAATTTTTTAGCTTTCACCCTCGTTGTGAATGGGAGTTAAATTGGGGGGGTTGCCTAGTTTTCTCTGCCTCTTCCCCCCCCTTTTCCCCCCTTTCCCCTAAACCCAAAAAGGCAGTTTCCGGGTTTTGGGCTAGATTTAAAACCTGTGTGGGGGTTGCTCCCTTTGAGGGGGTTTTATGATTGCTAATAGTTTTTCCTATACCCTTGCTTAGTTTTACATATCTCAGCAAAAAAAAAAAAAAACCCCTTCCGGGAAAAGAGGCAGGAAAGCTGAAAAAAGGTTTTATTTCCTGGATGTCCCCCTAGCAAAAGCATGAACTGTTCACAATTTTTTTTGTTTTTATTTTAGTTTACAGCTCCAAGACATCTGATTTTGTAACAAAAGGGTCATGCTGTCACATTTATTGATGGCCTAATCTCTGCTCAATCTGTGTAGAGAGCGGGGAGGGAGCGGGCCCACAAACAGGGTTAACCCAGGCAGCGGGAAACTAGAAGCCAGAGTCCTCCCTCCCCTCCCAAAAATCCCGAAGCATTCTGTGGGGAAAGGGGGCTCTCTGCCCAACCTGTCTTCAAGGTAAATGAGTTTTCCCGGGCCCTGAAAGCAGAAAGGGTTTAAGGAAACAACAGGTCGGTTGTTGTATAAAAAATTTTGGAGAAGTTGAGGCACCCCTTTTGGAACGGGGGCTAGCTCAAAATCAGTTAGGAAATTTGAAATTGAAATATATGCAAAGTGCTTGTTTTTAAAGTTTTAAATTTAAACCCCCCAATCAATTGTAGCGGGGGGAAAACCCCCTTTAATTTATTATTCAGAGTTTGCTCTTTTGCAGGTTAAAAAGTTTATGAATATTTCACCACAAAACGGTCTTCAGTTCCATTGATACAGCGCTATTTAATTTTGTTTGTCCCTTTTTGATGAAATGAAAATTTTCCCCTGTTTTCTTTTCAAATCTTTTTCCTGATTTTTCCCCAAATTATGTTTGTCTTTTAGGCTTGCCGAATTTGGGCAGCAGAAAAATAAAAGGTGGCTCAAAAAAGCACATTGATAAAAATGGTAGGTGAACCTTTGTGTGAGTTCGAAAACAAAAAAAAACACAAAAACAAAAATTTTCTTTTTTTTTTTTTAAAAGTTTTGAAAATTTAAAAGATTGTGGGGATGTTTGTGATTGATTGATTTGTAGCCATATTAATGGTTTGCATTTGTAGCTTTTATTGCCGTTTAAATTTTTGGGGTTTTTTTGTATTTTTTTTCAACTTTCAATTTTTCTTCCATTGAAAATAATTTCCCCCCTCGTGCCCTTTCCCATCTTTTTATATTGGAGGGTTCTTTATTTGTTAAACTTTTCAAAAAATTTTTCCCCGCCCCTCCCCCCCCTCCCCCCTCCCCCTTCCAAAAATTTTCCCCGGAATTTAAAAATTTTCCCTTTTAAAGGCTATGTTAAAAACCTTAAGCAGGTTTGAAAAAAAACCCGCCCTGAAAACGAATGACTAAAAAATTTTCTTAAAACCCTTAGTTTTTTGCCCACTCCCCTTGTCAAAAGCGCGTTTTGTGTATTTTGGCATTTTTTTTTTGTTTGGGTTTTTTAAGCATTTTTTTAAGGTATGCTTGAATTAAGCCATTGGTTTGTAATAAAACCCTAAAAAGGGGTTAAATAAAGCCCCTCTTTGCATTTGTAATTTTTTGTAGTGTTTTAGGGTTTTTTGCGTTTAACCAAAGTTTTTTTTCGTTTGTCCCCAAAATATTTTATTTTTTTTTTTTTTTATGGATTTTGGGCCCGGGGAAGATTTGAATTTTTACGGTTTTTGGGCCCGCTAAAAAAAGGTTTTTCTTTCTGACCCCCCAAAAATTTAATTTTTTTACAAGTTTTTTTTCCCAAAGGAATAAATTTTTTCCGGATTTTCCCCGCTAAAAAAGTTAAGAAAAGGATTTTAGTGTAAAAAACGTTTTTTTAGTTTCAAAAAGGGAGATCTTTAGCCCCAAAAAATATGTTAAAAAAAGGGATTTTTGCCCCCAAAACCCTTTAAAAAAAAATTGGTTTCTGGGGCCAAAACCCAATTAAAAAAATTTTTAAAGCGAAATTTATTTGAATTGGGAAAAAATGTTAGGGGCCCCCAAAGCATGATCATTTTTTTTCAAAAGGTAAAAAAAAGGGACAGTTTCCAAAAGACCCCAGGTTTTTTCCCAATAACCCCTGTAGTAATTTTTTCCCCTTTATCTGCCTTTTTTAAAGAACATGTTCCCAAAATACGACCGTAAAAAAAAGGGGCAAAAAAAAAGGCTGTGTAGGCAGCAGGGGGGTTTTTTAAATTTAAAGTCTATGGGGGTGTTACAGTCTTTTTTCCAGTTTTTTTTGGGAAAAGGGAAAAACCAGGGGGGAAAAAAACTGTTTTTTTTTGTGCGTGTTGAACAGACCCTAAGGCCATTTTCCCACACGGTTAAAAAAGGGGCCCGTATTTCGGCCCCGAAATTTTACGCCCCAAAAAGGTGCGAAATTTAGGGCTGGAGAAGGGCCCAGTTTTTCTTTTTAATTCACTTTTTCTTTTTAGAGAATTGGTTTAAATTTCCCCTTTCTCCCTGATCGGCGGAATCCAGGGGGGGGAGAAAATTGAAGTCATTTTTTTTGGGGCCTTTATAGAATAAAGGGTTTTATGGGGGCGGCGAAGTGCCCCCCCCGGCCACACGGAAAATTGCGGGTGAAATTTAACCCGGGTAAAACCTCCCCAAAAAAGGTTTAAAAGCAGGTTCACTTTTGCGTTGAGGGTTTCGTTTGTAGCCTTGCCATAGAGGTGGATCTGTTTCATGATGGGCAACAAAAAACATGAAACAACAATCTTTTTTTTTCCCTTTTTTTACTGTAATTTTTGACAAAATCTGAACAAATGTAAACCCAGTTTTAAAGGGTTTCCCATTTAAATTTTTAATTCCCATGACATATTGGGATTTAAATCTGGGGGAAATAAAATGAAGCCCGTTTTTCCCTTTCTAGAATTTTTGGGGTCCTATTCTTTACAAACTTCCCAAAGGGAAATTATCTTCTCTAGAAGACCAGGTTTAAAAAAAAAAGGGGTTTACCCCAGGCCAAACCCTGATAAACCCGGAAGTGTCTAATTCATGCACAGAAAACTAAAATTTGGGGAAAGGATGGTAAGTAATTGTTTGTATGATTTTTTAGAAAAGAATTTCTAAAGGGGTTTTTTACCCACAAAAAACAGCAAAAGGCTTTTAAGCCGTACATGCCCAGCCCCCATCACTCTATTTTTTAAAAACTGGGGTTTATAGTCAGAAATTTTTTTTTTTTTTGTATTGCTTAAGTTGGGGGTTTTAAAAATGCTTTTATCCAGTCCCCTATGTCCGCAGCTTACGTGTCAAAATTTTTGGAGCAAATTAAAATTCCAGTTTGCCCTTTAAATTTACATGCGGGAATTAGGGTTTCCAATAAAAAATGTTCTTTTTAGCATTAAAAAGAGTTTGATTTTGATGTGGAAAAACCCCCCCGCTGTAACACTGAAAGGGGAAATGCATTCGTAAAGAGGGGGTGACCTATCATTTTGGTTTAGTTTTGCAAATTTGGGAAAAGTCAGAAAGGGTTTTTTCATTGCGTACACATGCAAAAAAAAAAAAAAGCGGTTTAAAAAAATTTTAAAATTTGACCTAAGTTGATTACATTTTTTTTTTTTTTTTAAATTTAAAAAGTCCCGGGTTGGAAAAGGGAAAAAAGCGTAAAAGTTTTGGTGAAGCAGCGGGTAGGGACCCCCAGGATGCCCAAATTTGGAAAAGGGTTTAAAAATGTTTTTTGCAGCCCTTTTTTGGCCCACTAAATGAATCCTTTCAGGAGGGGCTTTTGTACGGCCCCAAAAACACTGGGGTCGATCCCTGTTTTTAAGATTTGCTCAGTGGGGTGCTTTCCCCACGGATTTTTCACCCCCAAAATGAACTGGGGATGTATTTTTTACATAAATTTCCCTCTGAAGCCCCTCCTGTATTTATTCCCCCCAAAACGGGGTAATTGTAGCTTCTTTGAGACATTGAATTCCCTTAATGTGGGCCCCTTTAGTTGGGTGTATTAAAATTTAAACGTCGGGTAAAACTAAGCGGGGTTTTTGGGTGGGTTAACTGTGCTGCAGTGCACCCAAAGTGCCCCCCCAAAAATATGGTAAAATTAAATAGCGGTGAGCGCTATGATTACCTGTTTTCCCCCGGGGCACTTTAAAAACCCACCGAAAAAAAATGGGAAATTTCCCACTTTTTTGGAGAAAAGGGGAAAAGGGGATGGGAGTTTGGCCGGACCCTGCTGAAATTATGAAATGGAAAGCGCTTACTTCCAACGGCAGGCGTTTTATGGGGGTGCGCCAAGGTACGGTCTTATCGGGGTGGTGTACATACTCGGGGTTTGGGGCTGCAGCAGCTCGCAAAAAATACAAAACCCCCTGGACAAATACGGGTAGTAAAAAAAAAAAAAAAAAAATTATTTTTTCCCAAAAACTTTTGTTTGTTGTTTACTTTGTGTAAGGGATTATGTTTTAGTGGACATGAATGGGGGTGATGGTGTATACAAAAAAAATTTTTACACTTAGATTTACAAAACAGTGTGTGTTTTTTAATGGTTTACATCATTTATGAAGTTTTGTTTCCCCCCTATTTTACGATCGCCCTTTGGTTCTACAGTGAGGCTACTCACCCCACTTGGACCCCCAAGTATGGGACCTTTTGGGAGGGGATGGGGGGACCCAAATTTGGAAAGTGAAAGCGGGCGGGGAAAATTTGCCCTGGGAGAAAAAGGGCTGAGCTCAAAATTCTGCTGTGGGGATGCCAAAAATTCTGACTCTGCCAGGCCTTGTGTCAGGAAATTCCCACTGCGTGGACCCCCCGGACCCCCCTCCTCTTTCCTAAGCCCCCCCACCCGGGCAGCCCGCCTGCCTGATGGCCCTTGGGGATGAAATACAGTTGAATAGTCCGGGGCCGGAAAACCCCGACGACTGCGGTTGTGGAAACAACCCCGGGATAAAATCCCTAGCGACGCCATGGTTTCAGGATAGGAAATAAAGTTTTGGTGTCCCATGAGGATTTCCACTTTTGATAAGTTTTAAAGAATTTTTTATTGTATGTTTTTTTTTGTTTTTCTTTGTATTTATTTAAACCCCTTTTGGGATTTGATGCCAAGTTTCTGGAAAGGTTATTGACCATTTATTTACTAAAGGGTAAAATTTTTTTCGAAAATTTGCCCGAAAAATTAAATTTGCGTTAAAAAACATTTACAACCCCAAAACCAAAAAAGAGAAAATTTTAAACAAAAAAAGGGCTGGGTTTATCATTCAGTAGTTTTGGAAAATTCCCCCCAAAAAATGGGTTTTACTCAACTGCTCCCGGAAAAAGTTTTTTATTTTAGTGGATATCGGGGAGTAAAACTGTTTCTAACAAAAGAGCAAGCATGTTGAAGGCCAACATGGCTGATTTTGAGGGGGGGGGGGGGAGGGGGAAAATACGATTGATAAAAGAGGGGATCAGAAAGCCCTGCTGAAGTTGGCTGGTTAGACTGGTTTCAATCTGATTCCTAAGGGAGGGCCCTACCCTTTTGATTTAAAATAGGAAAAATTGTTTTTTAACGTCTCCCAAACCACTCCATTTTGCAATAGGTATATGGGAAAACGGTGTTCACCACATGCACTAAATTTTAAAAAAGGGGGTTCCAAAAATCAAATTTTTTCAATTTGGGGCATGGGCTAGAAGGAAAAACTGCATACTTAACCTCCCGCACACTCCTGTGGCCCCTCCAGGGGGTCCCGTTCATCTTGGCTGTAGCAGGAACGTTTTTTTTCGTTTCCATGAAAGTTGCCCGCCCAATTTAAAAGGGGCCCCCCAAAATCAAAACCGTTATGATTGCTGTGGCCCGGGGTTGGCTTTCAAAGTTTATTTTTAAAAAGTGGGAAAGTTCACGGCTACAGCCAAAAAATGAACAAGATGGGGTCAGGAAGAAAAATTTTTATTTTCTATTTTCCCTCGGACAAATGATCTTTTTGGGCCCTGAAACACCCCCTTTCGGTAACGCTTACAAAAACTTTCATATTTTGCAAAAATCCCCTTCTTGCTGGTTTTGCTTGTTTTTACTTGTAGTAATTCCCGGGTTTTTAAATTTTTTTTCTTTTGATATTTTCATTATTTAATTATTTTTTTTCCCCTTTGAAATTACATGTTGGGAGATGGCCAAAGAGAAAATTTGTGGGTTTATAAAAAAAATTTGTAAAACTTCAACCATTCCCATGGGAAATCCCGGAATATTTTCAGGGGGATTGTGAAATGGTAATTTAAAATAAAAATGGTAAAAAAGTTACTTTATTTTTTTGATCTTTAATTTTATGTCCCCTATACCCTTTCAGTGCTACCCCAATTTATGGGCCGGGGGCTTACCGGAGTCACGTGGTTGATCCCAAAATTTTCAGGTTTGGGGGTTTTGAACGTTTTTTGAAGCCGATAATGAAATTTTTTAGGGCTATAACGAAAAGGGATGTTTTTTTTAGTGTTGTCTTGTTTAATTTTTTATTTGGAGGGGTTACTTTTTTTAAAATCTTTTTTTGAACTGTACCCCGTTTTATTATGGCGCAATCTGGGCATCTATTTCCCGCAAGTTTTACTTTGTTAAAAAACCCGCCCAAAAAATTTTGAAAAAAAAACAAACCCCCGATTTTTGGGGCAGAATCCCATCATGCACATTTTCAAAATTTTTGAGGGGTACTTTTTAAAAATTTTGGGGGAAATCGTGTTTTCACCTTTACCCTTTATATGGGTGGAAAATAAATTTCGCATCTTTTGGGGGAGCATTTTTGCAGCAAAATTGGCCCCAAAAAATTTGCCCCAAATATTTAAATTTTTTTTTGGGTGATTGTCAAAAACACTTTTTCTATGGAGTTGTGCCAAAAACCCGCAGATGCCTTTGGGCACCATTTAAGTGTTTTAGACACTTTTGCAGCATCCCGAGAAAGGAGGTTTGGATAGCCCGAAATTTTGTTTTGATTAGAACCCGTGACAGTTGGTTTTTAAAAAACGAAGTGTGCCTAAAAAATTAACTTTTTAAACAATGAAATAGACCCAGGAGTCTAAAATTTTTTAACTTCTTTCCCTTTTTTGGATTTGAATTTCCCAAATTTTTTCTTGACTTTTTTTAAGTGTATCAAGATTTTTAAAAGTTCTCAAATTTTAAACTGTAAAGATTAGGGGGTTTAAAAAATATGAAAGTTTTGTTTCTTGGGGTACCCCGCATGTCAAGAGCCTTTGGGATAGGCCCCATGTACCCCTTTCCAATGCTGTCTGGGGGGGTAGGAGCAGTACCCGTTCAAACGCAGAACCCGAGTCTGGAGTCATGATGAGCAGTTTTTTCACCCGCCTAGTGAGGAAGGTTTCTTGAAAGGGGGTTTGGGCCCACCCTTTGGGTAGCACTCTGCCACCCCATTTGAAAAAAACGTGGGCTAAAGGGCAGCCAAAATGGATTTGTGGGGCCAAAAACTTTTTCCCAGGGTTTTCGGGGAGAAATGTCTGCCCCGGGCCCGTTGATGTGGCATAGAGCGGGGTGTTCAGATGCCGGGGGGTTAGTTAAACCCCAAAGGAGAAAATTTACAAATAAGAAAACTCAAATCCATTTTATGACTTTGTCCCAAAACAAAACACTCACTGCAGACATTTAAGGGCTGCCTCGCCTAAACCAAAAAAGAACTTTTTCACCCCTCCCCATATCCCCCCCTTTTCCAAAAACCCCAAAAAACAATTATTTTAAAAACCCTTTAAAAATCTCTTTCCCCCGGGCCCCCAACCCCCTCCCCCCATCCTCCTTTCAGCAGATGACTTTGCCTTACTTTCCCCCAGGAAAAATCAAAAACCCCTTTAGAGAAAAACTTAGGGCCCCAGTCCCCACCCCTCCCCTTTCCCCTTGGGAACCTGTCATCCCCCCTTTTCCCTTTCCCTTCCCCCAGTCAATCATGACAAGCTCTTTCCCCCTTACTGTCAAATCCAAACCCTCATATGTAGTTTGACCCACTGCCATCCCACCTCTCCAGACCTCATGCTTCTATCATCCCAGCACTCACCCCCCTCTTCAACCTACAATAACCCTGGCATTTCCCCCTTGCCTTTAAACATGCTATATCACTCCAACCTAAAAAAAAAAAAACCCTTGACCCCTCTTCTCTTCAAACTATCGCCCCTTTCCACTGTCCCTTTTGCTTCCAAAACTTCGGCGCACGTTATCTTCGCTTTTCCCCCCACCTTCCCCCCAACTCTCTTCTTGCCCCACTACATTGGGGTTTTCCCCGACCCCACCACTTACCGAAATCCCCTAACCAAAGTCATAAGCTGAAAAATGTAAACCCTCATCCACTACTCTGTGCTCCTCTCTGGATGTCTCGTTTTGCACTGTCGACATTCCTCCTGCTAAAAATCCCCCTCCCCGGCTCACGGATTGGCTCTTTCTGGACTCCTCGTCCCTCAGTTCGGACTTTCGGGATCTAATTCTTGCCCCACCTTTTCCTCCCCCGGGCCCTCTGTTGGTGCCCCCAAAAGGGGTCCCTGGGCCCTACTCTTCTCTATCTACCCCCTTGGCCTCGGTCAGCTTTCCTACTGGCTTTCATTACCCCCCGTTATGCTGGTCCCCAAATCTACATTCTGGCCCCAGATGTCACTTCTCTACCCTTTCCCGGATCCTGACTGTCTGTCCCCCTTTTTCCTCTTTTCTCATCATTTCCCAAAAACAAAAATTGGGGGAGAAAAAAGAACTATCATTTTTCCCCACCCAAACCCTTTCCCTGCCCCTAAAACTTTTATTACAGTCAACGGTTACACTCTCCCCGGTCCACAAGTCCCTGTCTTGGGGTAACCGACTTGCTTTATTTTTCAAAACCAACACCCAAAACCCCTCCCTTGCCTTCCGCCTACCGAAAAAACATCTCTCGCTCCGCTCTTTCTCGGCTATGAAAACTAAAAAAATGTGGCCCATGCCCTTGTCTTTCCCCCCCGCCTAGACTACTGAACACCCTTTCAGTGGCCCCCCATTTGCCCCTCGCTCCCCTCAATCCCCCTTTAACTCGCTGGTCTTACCCACCTCTTTTCCTCGCTACCCCTTTTTCCTCTCCCCTCTCCCAATCCTTCATGGCTTCCCTTGCCAGCGAATTATTTCAAGTACTAACCAAAACACAAGGCCTCGACCTCCCCCCCCCATAATCTTGCCCAAATTTTCCAAATATCTCCCCACGAATCTCCGCCCTACAGGACCTTTCCTTGCTTCCCCTTTCAGCTCCTCACACAACCGTCTCCAAGTTTTCTCCCGTGCTTACCCACCCTGGAATCACTCCCCCCAACAATGACTCTCCTCCACTTTTCCCCAGCTTAAAAAGCAACCTGAAAAACCCATTTCTTCAGGCTTCTAAAAAACCTTCAAAACTTGCATATTTCTCCCAAAATGTTGCCCCCTCACTCCTGTCTTTTTCCCCCCCTTTTGAGATTGAACCCCTCGCGGGTAGGGCCCCTCTCTCCTCTTGTGCCAATTGTCATTATCCTTATCACTGTACTCGTTTGATTATGTTTTATGTTACCCCCCTTTCGAATTACAGCCCCCGGGAAAACAATGGCCTTTAAAAAAAATAATAATAAAAATAAAAAATTATACCTGAAATTGGGGAGAGACTCCCCCTTTGTAAAGGGCGAATGGGTGTGAATCAACCGGGGTTTCCCACACACCAATCCTGAGCATAAAATTTATCAGCCATGACACCCCCCCAAGCTTTTAAAAAATGATTTGGTCTTTGGTCCCCCTCAGCCACTTTTCTGATGCCCCTCCCTGATCCCCCCCACCATCTTCCCAGGGACTGGATTGCCACCCACCCCACTCAAACGGGGCCCATTTATAGCCTGAGTGCTGCCACCTCCCCCACTTGGGTCCCTCTTGCTGCTGCTTTCCTCCGGGCCTATGTCACCATGTTCTTGATTGCTGTGACCACCTCCACACTTAATTGTGCCCCTTGGGGGCCTATTTTCTGCTGCAAATACCACCTCTTTAAACCCTGTGGTTTCCAATGTGTTTTCCACCCCCCCAAAACCCCAACTTGCGTTCCCACGTTTTTGGTTTTTTTCCCCCCTCTTTTATCGCAGAAGGAATAAAAAAGGACAAAAAAAAAAATGATTGTTTTAAAAAGCCGAAAGGGCCATTGACTGCTCATTTTGTTTACATCAAGATTGTCTGATTAGGTAGGTTAAAGCAGGAGTGGATACAAAACACAAGACAGGCAAATATTCCATTGACTGGTCATCTGTTTTGGATCAACTCCAGTTTGTTTTTGGCCTTAGCAATACTGATGGATTATTGATATTGAAAGCGGACACGATGGATAAAGGGGAAAAAGATCAGAGACGTGAACGCAAAATTACTGCCGCCCCCTCTCCACTCAATCGGGGGGGGCCCTTACATGTATCGGTTTTTAACAGAAAGGTCTGTCATATTCTGTGGAATCATTTTTGTCGGGTAAAAAGGAGTCACTTTTACCTATAGGGGGATCTTGGCCCTCAGTCGGTTTTTTTCCGTGGTGCTGACCTTACTCTTTTTCAGGCTGCGTTTCCCATTCATTATTTGGTAGTTTTTTCCCCCGTAATGAAGAAAGTGAATGTGAAACATTCTTGACCGGCGCCTGTGGTAATAAAAACAGGGATTTTTTTAAAAACCAAACCCTGCCCCTATGATATTTTTGCAAAACACAATGTTCTACAACATATACGGCTCTCTGCAGCCCGGAAAAAGTT
This sequence comes from Phyllomedusa bahiana, assembly GCA_025379985.1. NCBI lineage: Eukaryota > Metazoa > Chordata > Amphibia > Anura > Hylidae > Phyllomedusa > Phyllomedusa bahiana. Next base: position 25,132 of record JAODAL010052973.1, read on the forward strand.
TTTTTTTTTTTAACGGGATTTGTCACGAATAAAAAGGAAAAGAAACGGATTTGAGAAATTCGTCATCCAGTTACAATGGTGCAGGAGCTAAAGGCCCTTTACATGGATTTTTAGCCCTATTGTGCGCCGTACTGCGCTGCAAAACGGTGGGGAAACCGTCCCAGCCCTTATGGTAATCCACAGTTCTATAAAAAACTTGGATTCATTCTCTCCTACCGCTTGGCAAATTCCCCGGGGGGGAGAAAGTTTAATGTGAATTATTACGGCTTACTGCCCCTGAATAATGAATGTTATGGGGGGCCGGCGAGCTGCTCCCCCCGCCCTTATTAAGTGTAATTTCGGGGAATCCGTCCCGCAATTAGTTTTTAAAAAAGTCGGTAACCGGGGACTAAGGGGGGAAAAGCCGGCTGAAGATGTGTTATAGGGTGAAAACCGTATTCTCCTATCAAGTAAAGTGATTTTTATGGTTAGTTCATGGACATG
>JAODAL010052974.1:0-25613 GCA_025379985.1 Phyllomedusa bahiana
ACAAAAAATTTCCCAATGAGCTCATGGGCAGCTCTGAAACCTGAACCGATTGAAACAGGTTATAAAATGTTTCCAACTGGAGAAACTGTGTTCACAGCGTGGGAGCTTACCCAAAGCTGAGCTAAGATTCATTTTCCTTTCCTTTGCCCCAGGACCTGAAAGAATATCTACTGTAAGTGTTGGGTATTTCTAAAATTTTTCCCCCTTTTTATTTTGACTATAATTGCATGTTAGTATGTCACATTATTGACCTTTCTTTTTGTGTTTTAAATATAAACACTGTAACTTGTTTCTATTAAAGGGGTTTTATCGTTTCATCATTTGGCAGCCGTTTTATACTGGTTGCTTAGCAGAGCTTATGAAAGGGACGGGCGTTTTTTCTCCTCCAGCAGGGAGTATCTTCTCTCTGCAGACACCCCCAAAGTGTGAATGTGAAATTCCCATTCTGTGTAGGGGGGGTGGGCGAGGTGAGGGGGGGGGGGGGGGGGGGGGGGCCCAAGATTCTCAGCTGTCGGAGACTAAGGAATCATTGGAAGTGAAAAGCTAAGTGTAACTCAATAGTGTATATCTACATTTCTTGCTCTTTCTACATACTTTGTAATTAGAATGGGCATTTGACCATCAGGATTCTGGGAGAGATGGGTGATTTTTTTTTTCTCTTTCTCTCTCACACACACTGATATATCCTGCAGATTATTACACCTTCGACCTCTACTGCAACTCCTTGCTTATCGGTCTCCCTCTCTGCAAACTCTCCCCTCTCCAATCTGTCCTGAATGCAGCAGCCAGGCTTGTCGTTCTCTCCAGCCGCTATACTGATGCCTCTACCCTGTGTCAGCACTGCACTGGGTTTCCCATCCAGTAAAGGATACAGTATAAACTCAGCACTCTCACCCATAAAGCTCTCCACAGCGCTGCTTTCCTCCTACATCTCCTCCCTAGGGGGGGGGGCTCTGTCTACCGCCCTACTCGTGCTCTCCACTCTGCTGATGATATCAGACTACATTCCTCAATCATCTGAACCTCCATGCCCGCCTACAAGATTCACACGTGCCCGGGACCAATTCTCTGGAATATGCTACCGCGGGCGATCAGGCACATTCACAAACCCTCCACAGTTTTAAGAGGGCCCGAAAATACATCTTTTCGGTCTGGCCTACCAAGATCCCTAACTGCTATCACACACATCTGTCACTCCCTGCACTTGGGCACTCACAGGCACTTATCTGTATATAGATGTACATCTGGGTGGCAGGTTCATCCATTTTTTATGTAAACCGCCCCCTATTTATGAAAACATGGGGGGACCATTGTAAACTTGGCACTTTTCCTTTATTTTTTTCCCCCATACCCCCAGGGGGGAAATTTTTTAAAAACCCTTAACGGGGATTTAAAATCACGTTTAAAAAATCCCCGTTTTAAAATCACTAGTCAGAAAGGCTTGTTTTAAAAAATAAAATTTTTTCCCTAAACTAGTTCTTGCTTTTTTAAAACATGCAAGTAAATAAAATTTTTTTTAAATCATTTTTTTAAAATTATTTTTTTTCTCCCCATTTTAAATTTTTTAAAACATTCATTTTTGGGGACACCTGTTTTGTTGTACTTGGGAAGGAAAAAATTTAACCCGGACCTTAATAAAAAATTTAAATAGTTTTTATTTCAACGAAACAAAAAACTTTTCAGAAAAAGTTTTTTTTCCCTTAAAAAAAACACCCCTTGTTTTTTTAACTAAGGGGGCAAACAAAATAAATTATATTTTAAGAAACTTAAAATGTACCCCACCGAACATAAAAAAATTTTAAATACTACTGCCCCTGCTTTTCCTCTGTAGCTCATTTTCGTCTTTTCATCATCATCCTTCTTTTTTGTTCCTATTCAAAATTTCTGGAAAAAAAAAACAATTTTTCCCTGCTTTTTTGGGGTTTCCCAAACCGATTTTCAATTTAGAATTTTTTAGCCCAAAGGAAGAAATATTTTTTCAACCCCTCCCAGAAAAAAGCTACGCTTTTAAAAAAGGTGAAATCTTATTTTGAACGCCCCTCTAAATCCAAGGCTTAAGTGTTTTCCCACCTTTTACTGGTGTGCCTTTCCTTAAAAAAATTTCAGCAAACTTATATTTCTTAAAGGGGTTCCCCCCTTAGCTCTAAAGTTTATTTTAGTTGGCTTAAAGATGGATGTTTGGCTGGTTCCCCCTTATAGTTTAACTCCTTTTCCCTAAAAAAACTTAGGTTTTGCCCCCGATATTGGATATTACAAAAATTTGCCAAAAAATGATGGAGTCAGTCTTTTTCCCATTCGTTTTTTTAAATGCTTGTAATTTAATTTTGTCCATGTGTAGTTCTTTTTTTAAAAGGTTTTTTTTTTTAACCCCTCATTTCCTTCCAAATATAAAACAGAAACCGAAATTAAAACAGTTTATTTTTCTTATTTTGTTTAAAGTTGGAAGGGGTTTTTCGGGAACTCAGCATTGTTCAAAAATTTTTCTTAACCCCAAAATTTTTGAGGTTTTTGGCCCGGGACAGTGCCATTTTTTTTAAATCCCCTATTTTTCCAAAGTTCATCAGAATGGGCCGGTTTTTGTTTAATAAGTTTAAAAAAACAGTCCACCTTTGAGTTCCATTAACATCTTGTGGGGGCTTTTGTTTTGGTTTTCCACCCTTCCCTTTTCAAGCTGCTCCCGCAAAAGATTATTAGGGAAGTTTTTAAAGAAATTTTTCAAAACATTAGCCTTTTTTTCTGGAACATTTAAGTTTTTGGGCTAAGAGGGGGCAGCAAATGAGCCCGGCAACCATATTTTTATTACAGTTTTGTATTCCCCCCCCGCTTTTTAAAAATTTTTTTCTCACTTGGATACGTTTGCAGCATTGTCAGTGCCCAAAACTGGCACTGGGACATTTGAATTTTTGTTCACATGTCGTTCTAGCTTTACTGGCCCAATTTTTTAAGTATTTTTGGGTGTGTGTGCATTTCCTTTACGTTTCATTTTTTTGTGCAAGGAAGGCTTTACCTTTTTTGTTTTTTATACAAGCACATACAATAGGATCATTTTTGGACCTTTTTCCAAATTTAAAACTTAGGTTTTAAAAATTTTAACCCCCCAAGCGGGTTTCACATTGCTCCTTTCTTGTCATACCCCTTGATCCACATTTCCCCCCCAAAAATCAGCTCCCCGCGGGTGGAAATGTATCCTGGTCTCAATGATTTAACCAAAATTAATGAAATGTGGGGCCCCAGTCAACGGAAAAAGAGTTCTTGCATTAAAAAAAACTGGGCAATTTTTTTTTTCTTTTTACTCTTTTTCTAAAAATTTCCCAGTTCTTATCACAAACCCTTTTTATGGGGGTTCCGGGGGGGTAAAGGTTTTTTTTCCCTTTTTGGGGGTTTTTGGTGAAAATGTGGCGTGGGTGTTGATGATTGGGTGTGCTGGTAATGAAGCAACTATCCTGATGGGTAATCTGAAACTGTAGAACAGGGTGATGGTGATCTTTGGGGGGTGGTTTTTCCGAATCCAAAGGTTTTCCCCCAACAAAAAAAGTCAATGTGGTTTTTTATTTTTTTATACAAATTTTTGGTTTTTGTACACAAACATCACGCCCCCAAAAAGGGAAAATTTGTTTTTCCCTTTATCAAAAACTGAAACCAAAAGACAGTAAAAGCAGTAATAATTAAAAAAAGAATTTTTCCCCACAACGACAGTTCGTCTTTAGAAAAAGGATTCAAAAAAAAAGTTTACCAACCCGAAGTTTTGCCTGTTAGAAGTGTTTTTTTGGGCATCTTTTTCACCGCCCCCTTTTTTTTGATGTTGCCTCATTCCGCCAAGGGCCTTTCCAAAAACTTTGTTGCATGTTTGAATTTTTCACGCATGCCTCCTTACCGTTTTGGGGAAAGGGCTTAAATTTAAAAATTCCCAAACTGGGTCCTTTTACGGGCCCGTTTCATTTTAAGGAAAGAATTTTAAAAAAACCCCAATGTACACAAAACCCGATCCAGACTTGTCCCGTTTGGCTATGCTGTTTTTGTGCTCAAAGTTTCCTTTCTTTTTTTTGTCTGCTTGCCCTTCCTCCTCCCACACTTAGATTACATTCTTCTTTTGTTTTTGCAGATCTATTTTTTACCCCCCAAAAAAATCCCGAAAAAATTTTTGTTTTAACTTCTTTGGGCTTTGGGATGAAGGGGTTTTTTTAGTATTCCCTAGGTTTGGGAGAACAATAGGATTAAAGGGCTTTTTTTCAACTCTGGGTTATGGTTTTAACAATTTTTTTCTGTGAAGAAGAGGCTGGGGCCTCTGCGGGGTAAATTCAGTTTGAAAAACTGCGTAAGTAAAGCGAGCGCCTGTATAAAATAGGAGGAAAATGTCCACTTTTAAACCTAAAAGAAAACCCCGGGGAAAAAGCATGGCAAATTTTGAATGTTTTCACATATTTCAGCCTTTATTTACTGGGTTAAACAACTCAGCTTTATCTTTTGATGGAATAAACCCTTTGGGTTGGGAAAATATTTTTCCCCAAAAAAACAGTTTAAATTTAAAAAAAAATTTTTTTTTTTGATTTTTTTTTTTTTTAAAAAAAAATTGATTTTTATCCACCCCCGGGGTACACCCCAATAGATTGGAAGCTCTCACGGCAGGGCCCTCACACCTTGTGTCTCATTTGTAAGTACTTTTAATGTGGAATGACGGGATGTTTACCCTTGAATTTGTAAAGTGCTGCGGAATATGTTGGCGCTATAGAAATAAAGATTATTATTATTATTATTATTACAGATCTGCAGAACAAAACTATACGCTTTATCTGTTTGTGTTTACATGGGACTGCGCAAGATCTCTCTCTCTCTCTCTCTCTGGGGCAGGACCTCTGATCGCTGTCAATGAACAGCGCAAACCCCGCACGCATACGTCACACCTATCACTGCTTGCTGTCGGTGAACAGCGCAAACCCCGCACGCATACGTCTCACCTATCACTGCTTACTGTCAGTGAACAGCGCAAATCTCTCTCTCTCTCTCACTCTTTCTTTCTCTCTCCCTCTCCACACTCCTTTATTGATATATGCCATCACTCCCTCGCTGCCGTATCTCGAAGACGACACACAAGGAGGAGGGAATGCACTTGCTCAGTCACAGATTCCGCCCTCCTCTGCATGCCCAGAATCTGTTTACTGCTAATTTACACTGCAGAACAACACAGAGGCGGTCGGCATCACAGAGCATGCGTAGGAATGCGCCCTCTCGTGAAATACGAAACCCGGGGGGGCCAGACAGAATGTAAATTACTACACCCGCAGCCAATGAAATGCAAGGAGGCGGAATCGACCGGCACTGGGGAACAGTATTTGAAGAAAACGAAGACAAAGGGATTAAATGTGAAAACAAGACAGCTCTGCAAATGACATCCAATTGCAAGTTGCTTGTTTTCACTGTTCCCTTATTCTGAAGACCATTTAATGTAATGTGAAAACCCCTTTAATGCCCTTTTTAAAATTTAATAGGGGGTTTCCTTGTATTGGGTTCCTAAGGGAAACAATAGCCTTGAACAAAGTGTTTTAACCCTGTGAGTGCCGGGGGGTGGTTTTTGGGGTATTGGAGTCCTTCCCCTCTGTTTTCTTTTTATTTTTGAGGAAGGTGGGGGGCAAAATTTTTTTGGGGGAGCCGGGGACTGTTTTGGGTGGGATTTATGCTAAATTTGGGGGCCACCGGAAAAAAAAAGTAAATTGGTGGGGGGATTGAGTTAATTCCCAAAAAGGGGCCCCCCCACATAAATGTGCTGGTAAGTTGTACGGATAATGACAATGTGTAACAAGTGTAATTCCTACATAGCCCAGGGATTTTCAGCCAAAGAATGAGGGGGTTTTTCTACTTTGGGTGTTTCTGAAAATTGGGCGCAGGAGCTTACAGTACATTATGTGACCCCACCCCCCAAATTTAAAAGTGAAATAACAAAGGGTTCACCATATTTTCTGATCATATGCCCTTTTCTTTTTACTTGTAATGGCCCCCCCTTGGGTTTTTTCCCTTTAAAATTGAAATCTTTTTTATTGGTTTCTAACTTTTCTTTTGGGTTTTCTTTTAACCCCCAAACTTTATGCCTGCAATACAAGTGAAGGGTGTACTATTTTTGGGCAGACAAATCGGGTTTTTTCCCTTTTTGACAGAATTTTCAACTTTTTCTGCTTCACACATTTTTGGTAATTTTTGGGATGGTATATGGAAAGCGGGAGGCTTTGCAAAAAAAACTAAACCAACCCCGGAAATAAAATGTATTTTGGGACATAACACCAGCAAAAAGAAAGTTTTTTCTAAGATGTAACAAATTTTTTCAGAAAAAATCAAAAGGGATCTTTTCAAAATTTAAAATTTGTAGTTTTTTTATGGGGAAGGGTGCTTTTAAACTTTTATAGGTATCTATGTTATTTTCCCATTTTCCTCCCCTGTAAGCTACACTTTTTATTCGCCCGGCATGCATGACACCTACAAAATTAAAACAGTAAAGTTATTTTTGAAAAATAAATTTTTTTTACTTTTAAATTTTTACAGAGTGTTTTTCCTATTTTAAATGTATAATGGGGGGGTTTTAAGCAATAACGAAAGCCCTTGAATTTTTTCCCTTTTTAAACCCAGAATAAAATTTTGCAAAAAACCTAACTTTGAAATTGTTTTTCCTGCCCCTTTTTTCCCACCGGGGTCTTTAACCCTCCTAAAACACTTTTTTTCCCTTTAGAGCCCCAAATACCAAAGATTTGCAGGAGACCTTTGCTCCCAAAGCAATTTCTGGCATCTTTTTCTTTTGCAAAATATTTCTTTTGACTTACCTACTATCCTGCTGCTTTTTAAAATTCGGACCATCCCAGCAATTCAAAAAATGCTTTTAGACTGTATGCCCTGGTATTGTGCAGGGTTATTGTCTTTTTTTAAGGGAAACTTTTAAACCCCACCCTTGGCCCCTTTTCAAAACGGCAAAAATTTGCAATCGAAATATTTTTTAACATTAAAAAACGACGAAACAATAGCCCAGAAAATTTTTTCCTCCATATTATAAAATTTTTGGCCCCTCATTTTGAAACCCTGTGCCCAAATTATCAGTGTGCTACCTATTCCTAGAAATACCCCTCTTGTATGGGCTGCTTTCAGCCCCTCAGTCACTATAGCTCCCGACCCGTTCGTCCTCTTCTGATGGGCTACCAGCGTTTGTTCCCTATGCAAACAGACCGGTGCCTCAGAAACCCTCGCATTTGCACCCCATAGTACCCCAGTAAACCCCTTGAATTAAAAAATTAAAAATTGAAAAAACAGGGCGGGGTAAAAAAAATTAATGTTAGTGGGGAACAACCCCTTTGGGCTCTTTTTCCCCATGAGTATACCCTGAAAGAAGGGAAACTTTAAAAGGGTGAAAGTTTTCTTGGGTGGGGGAAACTAACATACGCCCCCCTCAAAGCCACCCCAAAATTGGATTGGTCCCTTAAAAAAAAAAAAAAAAAAAACCCCTACTAAAATTGAAAATTTTGGGAAGGTAAAAGTTTTAAAAATTTATTTTTCCCCAAAAAAGGGGCACATTTTTCCAGAAAAAAAAAATTGGGGCCCTCTGTCAGAAGGCCCCAAAATTGACTCGGCAAAAGGGGTTTTAATTTTGTAGTAAAGTGAAAGGAATCTGGTGTATTCATGAGTTTCATCTGTTGCGATTGCCCAAACTTTTTCCAAAAGTATAATAATCATAAAAAGTTTCTATGGGCCCTGGGGGGTTTTGAGAAACCATAGCCCAGGGATCCCACTAGGGAAAATTTTTTTAACTGTGTTATTGTTATAAAGATTTTTGCCCTTTTCCTGAAGCTGCTCTTTAAGGAAAAAAAGGAATTAATTAGGTGATTTTTTTCAACAAAGCATTTCTTGAAACAAAAAAATTATATGGATAAACTAACTAAATATTAATATTGCAATACGAATTAATGTTGTTGGGCCCATGCCCACGAAGGACTTTTTTTTTATTTTGGGGAAGAAATGCAATGTTCACCTTTTTCCATGTACATCCAGGCGATCCGATTCTAAAGTATGTTTTTTAAGTTTATTTATTTCTTAAAGGGGTTTTTTTAGTTGGGCTTTTTTATATTATATAATAAAAGTAAGTTTAAAAACTTTTTGTAAAGTACTTTTTTTTTTTTTTAAATATTTTATGGCATTTCCCGCAGTTTTTACTCCAGCTTTAATATGGGGATTTGCACACGGCTTAAATTTTTGGGGGGGCATTTTGGGGATGTATTTAGAGAGTTTCCCCCCCCAAATCTAAAGGCCCAGTTTTACACGGGTTTTTCAAGCCCTAATTGCGGGCGGATTTTTCTTTGTTTTTAAACTGGGAGATCAAGTACCAGATTTTTTTTTTTTTTGGGCCTCCCTCCCAGGACTTTCAAAATTAGGGGAAAAACAGGGTTTTTCACAGAGACTAAAAAATATAGGAGGGTAAAAAATGGGCCAAACACCACAAGGTACATGGGGGGCGTTTGTTTTACAGAGCCAAAAAAGAGACTGGGTTTCAAACAGAAAATGCCGGGAGTTGGCTTCAGAAAAAAAGGGGGCTGTAGGGAGAAGAAAAACACAAGTAAGCTCAAAAAAAATTACAAAAGGAAAAGAATGAAGACCCCATCCATTTTTTTGGGCCCACAATTTTTTTGGGGGTTTTTAAAAAATAAAGCTTTTAAAAAAGGGGTTGCCATCTTTAGACGTTTAAAATGTTTTTTAAAGGTGGGAGATTGCACGTCGGGAAATTTCAACTATCCCCAGGGACAGGCGCAAAAAAGTCTTTAAGAATGGGGATAAATTTTGGGACTTGCACACTCATCTACATTTTTGTTCTTTTTTTTTTTTTTTTAACTTTAAAAATTTTTTTTTTTCATAAAAAGAAAATACAAGAAAAAACCAAAAAAACATACACAAGGAGGAGCTCCCATAACTGTTTAAAGCAATTAAAGGAAGTTTTTACATTTTTTTCTATGGGAATTTTTATTACAGCGAAAACACCGCCTTTCTTTTTGGGAAACCCCCAGAAAACAACGGAGATATGCGCAATCTACTCTGGGTTTTTGAACACCCATTTTTGGAGGCCCATTTAAATTTTTTCCCTTTTCAGGGAAATTTCCGGGGCAAACTTGTTTACATTCAAGGCCAAATCCCCTTTTTTTCTAGTATTTTTCTGAGCTGGGGGAGTCTATACAATTATTTCAGTCGCAACACAAAACTTGGGAAACTAAAATAAAACAGTTCTACACCCAGGGCCTTAGGGTCAAAACATTGCAAAACCCGTGTCTAAGGGGAATTCCAAAACCGGGTTTTTTGGAGTTATTTCGCCACGTATTGCGAGCGTACTTGCTTTAAAACACAGGGAAATGCGCCCCATAATTACAGTAATCCATGGCTCTCATAAGAATATGGATTACCCCTCCTTTCCCCCCCTGCTTAAAATACAATTTGTTGTACAGCGGGGGGAAAAATTGACATGTCTTTTACTTGCAGCGAATACGCCCGCGAGTAATGCTGTCTAGGGACCCGGCGGGCAAATCAGCGCAACTCCTAAATAACCTACGTAATTGTGTCGTACTGTAGCGCCGAAATTACCCGTGTGAACATCCCTAAATTTTGGTTGACAGCGGGGACTAACTATGGGGGGTTTGCAGTAACTGAATGTAAAAAAAGTGTACAAGTCGGCAGCCTTCCAGTATTTGGTTACTGAAGGGCAAAAATTTTTTAACAGCAATCGGTGGCCCAGTTCTTATGGATTTTACAATTTGATTCTCACTAGGATGGGATCCATGATCCCAAATATTTTGCATTTCCCGCTGAGGCCACTGTTTTTTGTGGCACTTGCCAGACGCTTGTAAACAAAAACCCAAATTGATACTTTTCTCTGACTGGATCCCCCGGACAAATGAAAAGGGAAGTATATTTTTTTTTAAGTGTATGACCTTTAAGCTTATTTGCATAAAGCAAAAAAAGCAACCCTTTTAAAAAAATTTGAAATTGTGTTTTTTTTACCCTGTTTTCTTTTGCCCTTTGGGACGAATGTTGAAAATGGGACTGAACAAACTTTAAAAACTTTTTGCTCGAAAAAGGGTTCCAGAAAGGTTTGATCCGTTATTTTTTCATATTTAGCTAAGACATGTAGAAATTCATTTAAAACATTGAAAGTTTTTTAAACATTTTTCATTTTTGATGTTCCCAAAAACTGTTTTTTCTTTTTTAGGACTTAAAAATTTACTTTTTTGTGTCACCAAATACTTAACATTTTAACCCTTGGGGGGGCAAAGGGGGCTTTTTTTGGGCATGGCAGCCACAGGGAACCCTTATCATGCAATTGTTTTTATGTCAAAGAGACCCCCACAACCAGCACTATAGGCCCAAACACCGCTTTTTGACTCAATCCTTATGGGTATTTGTAGTGCCATGGATTTTAAAAAGGGGATTCCATTTCATTAATTTGCTTTTAATAAAACATGCAGCAAAGGCAAATAAAGGCCATTAACCACATACATTGCGTTCTAATATTTTTATTTCCCGCTATGAGCAGTTCTTATTCTCTTGCCAGTGTTCACAAAGCTACCCTAGTTGCCGACCACCTCTTGTTCTCTTACATGCCTCTCACTCCCTGATGTGCCCTATCCAGCAGTCACCGATTGTGTCATGTTCTTAATGACAAACTGTAACGCTTTAGAGCCCTGGAGGCCTTCTGCCCCAGCTGATAAAAACCCCTCCATCACCAATGTCCCTTCCTGAGAATCTCAGCTAGGAAAAGCAAGCTGAGTACCGGAAGGGTATGCCTGGGGGGGAGCTGGCAGTGAAGAGCAGACTTTAGCAATGATAGGAACACCCTTTTTTAATGTCTTTATTTTTAAAACCTATTTTATTGGGTTTTCACAGTTTTACAAAAAAATGCATGATAAGATAGAAAAACAAGGTAGCAATGTAAGATCCAAGCAAATTATGACATGCAGAAATAAAATGTATCGTTGTTTAAATACAAAAAGTAAATTATTATCAAGCTGCAAAGAGACAGCGTAGCGCCCAAGAAGTGTTGTAGTTGTGCAAAAATAAAGCCAGAAAAAAATAGTAGTATGGTCCTTATTGCGACATCTCGCCATGAGTCCAGATTAATTAAAGCCCAAATCTGAAGCTTGATAATATACGGCTGCTATGTGATCATTGCTGATCGATAACCAATAATCAAGCGGGAGTAATCAGATATTGTGCCTGGGCTGCCATCCATCAAGGGCATAGATCAAGGATTGCCCGGGGATATGCCCCAAAAACTCTCGACCATTAAAATGTAAAAATGTACCTGAGTGCAACAAATGTGACGAGAGGACGTTAAAACCATGAGCATAATAGAGAAATAGTAAATAAATTCATGTAAATAAAAGGAAGGTGTACAGACATAATAAGTGAAACCGAAGCCTGACAACCAGACGGGGATTCATCTGACCATGACCGAGCAAGAGGTTCCCCATTTAGCTCTGGTGCGAAAACCGAGCGTAACTCATTGCTTTCTGAAGCAATTTAAGTGGCCTTAATGTACCCTTAATTTCTCCAAACAGTACCACTTGCATATAGGAAAACCACTCATATCTTTAACCACCTCCTAACAGAGGGTCTGAGGAGTTTTCCAAAACACTCTCCAGTTAGAGGCTGTGTGATTTATGAAGTCATCTCATAATTTCGGGATTGATGGACAGGCCAAGAAACAGTGGCAGGTGTTGGCTTTCCATTTTAGAAGTCTGTTTGGGTGATCAGCCCTTTAAGTCTTTTAAATTTAATTGAGAATTTCTATACAACTGCAGATCTCGTTTATAGATTGTTCTTGCTTTATTTAATTAGCATTACTTGTTTCTGTACAACACTGTTATATCTGCATAGCAAATGTGTTGGTGAATTAGAGTCTCCTAGTCATAAAGACCAAAGCATGTTATAAGCTTTCAAAATTTTCCTATAATCTAATTTCTAGCTACAGGTCCATACACTTATTATCTTCATCAACCCACACAAAAATATTGTGCGTTATTGCGTATAGTGGGTGCTAAAAAATACAACATACTCAATAGTTATGGAGTGTACTGTGTACTGTATAATATGCACTCCCTTCAAAAAACCCAATAATCTTTTCTTATCCTTGGTTTCTCAGGCTGCTTATGAAATTTGTTCATATGTAACAGTCTGTCCTCCCGAGGGTAACAAGCGCATAGGTTTTTTTGCTTAGAATTGTATCGTTATTAGGTACTATGTAGAGGAAATTCCGAAATTAACTACGTTTTGTTACGTTTTATTTGTTTTTTTCTATTAGTGTTTAATACATATGTTTCTTTTGTTCTTTGACAAATGGGAGGACTCTACTGTATCATGTACTTTCATATGCAAGGATAATGAATGGTACGTGCTTGGTATAATATTTCTTCCACTGAGCTTAATGGTACAATTTTAGTTTTAATATGCAAACCAAAAGAGATTAGTAAATTATTAGTAGATGAAGTACAGTTTCAAAGCACTTTTTTTTTTTTTATTTATATTTTTATATAACTCGTAATAGGATTTTTTATTGATTCAATTTTTCAAATAAAAAAAAACATAAAACAAACATACATGTATATAATGAACAAGAGCACCACAGAGTAAATGCATGAGCCCAGGTGCTATGACTAACAACCAGTCATTTGATCTCTGCTTAAAATGACTTACTGCTATATGTCAAACATCAGAGACAAATGTATTTTCCCTAACTGGTGGCCGGGATCCAGCACCCCTCCCAACATCATAATAAACTGAATGTCCCTGAGGTCTTCCACTAGCTGGATATACATGTGATCACAACAACTGCAACATAGTGAAGAGGGGGGAGGGAGGGGATTTGAAGGAAAAAAGAAAAGAGGAGAGGAGCCCAACTGCCGGGTGCCGAGGAGACAAGCTACAAGTTTAAAAAAACTTGGAATAATCCGGGGCAATTCCCCAAATGCTTCAACTTACCAAGGACCTAAGATTAATTGGATGCTCACTCGCACGACCTAAAAAGGCCTGACATTCTTGAGAAGATGTGAAAAGAGAGTCCAGAAGCCTCCAAGTGGTAGAACATTGATGGTCTCTTCAGGGGATGAGCTATTCAGCTCCCTCCATACATTGGGTAGAGGAATACTTCCCTACCAATCCGTTATAGATTGGGGTTCAAGAGCGCGGAGAAAAAGCCCCCCCCCCCCCCCCCCCCTCCACCCCCCCTGCGGCCATTGTGCACATTAGGCACTCAAAACCGGACAAGTACCGTTCCCGGATAAACCAACTGGTAATTTGTCCATTGCTATGTAAAAATCGGGCCCTATTCTCTATAGTTTTATGTAAAAATAAAGCACCAGAAAAAAGCCTTAAACAGTGATTGGTTTATTGTAGTAAAATCATGCCAGTTTCCATTGCCTAAAATTGTCTATTACTCTTGCTGTAATGAAATTACTATTGCTAGAACTGTAAATTGCTAAAATAAGTTTTTTACAGCCATTGAAGATATGGACATACAGTAACTGCAAAAAGGTGAATTATTTTCAATCTTTCAAGCTAAATGTTACATCCTTGTATGCATTGTTGAGTAACCTTCTATTTTTACCAAACCACTTTGAAGGAAAATCCAAAACTTGTTTTAGTTTCTACTGAAGAGTATCACACAACGGCGTTGTTTTAAGCTTGTTAATCTGGTGTATCTAACAAGTGACATTCATCTACTTATAGGGGTAAGTTTAACTATACATAGAATTTATCTTACATCAAAACCTAGTCCTTAAATGATAGCTACAGCCTAGTCTGGGCAAATATAAATAGGTTTTGTGTGAACATTACATTATATTTACCATTGTATCAAACCATCACAATGATAGGATTAAACGTATCATTGACTAACACCAGATAATAGTCTTTCACTTGCATGGAGTATTGGCATCATGATAGAAATCATATCTTGTATTATCTTGTTTTACTGGGTTTTTTCTCTTTTTTTTGTTCAAGCTGATTATTCTCTTGGGCTGGCATACAAGGAAGACAGAGCAATGATTTTAATAACATCATGTTGTATAAAAATATTCCTAATAAACCATTTTGGGGTTATAATAACTAAACTGTAGATGACGTATTTTCCTTATTTGCAATCTAAGTTGGTTATGTGCTCAAAAAACACATTTTGAGCACAACACAAGATCCTAACACACTAGTTTGACTATCTTGCTTTCTTTTCAAAACCAAAGCAGTGGTAAAAATTTACATTGTTTGTCCCCACTAGGGAAGAGGATACTATGCTCTATATCAAAATGGAAGATGGACCCCTGTACAAAAGCATGTTGCAATCCAAAATCATGTTGATATCCACTAGTGATTCAAGGGTAAAGATATTCAGCTGGCCATGTGTGGTCTGAAATCCTCCTGCAATGTAATAAGGGAAACCATTAAGTTGCTCATTTTTTTGGCATTGTTTTGCAGGTAAAACTCATCAAATCTATGAATCTGTTGATAATGAACACATATAGCTTCCACTTCTAGGCTGGTGGCCATTATTTCTGTTATGATCCAATAGGAACGGGATTACATGATTTAATATCCTTTCCAAAAGGGGCTTTCACACAGGCGGTTTATGGTGGCGTTTTGACGCTTTTTTTGCTGTTTTTTTTTTTTTATTTTTATGTGCAGAAATACACAATGCTATGCATTTCTGCAAAAAATAAAAAAATTCAAAAATGCTCCGAGCGAAGCTTTATAACTGACAGCTTAAATACTTTTTGTTTCATTCCTAAATTAAAAAATAAATTTTGTCTATTGCTTTTAAAAGTTGAAAAAGCTTCCATGTTCTTGACAATTTTACTGTCTTATTATGGATGAGATGTAATTAATAATTTAATTTTTTCATTAATTTGGGGAAACATTCCATTATTTTCCAGTACAATTTAATTCAAGCATAATTATCTGAATTGTTTCAGGGCATTTTGAGTGATGGGATGTATACACTTTTGGTTTTGGTCGGGGACTGGCTTTTTTTGCACGTAATTTTTTATTGACAACGGAGGGAGACCTTCATCTTCATTCCCGGGTATTTCTTTAATACCATATCGTTGAATTTTATACATCATACACTATTTTGTCATATTCCCAAAAGGCTGGTTGACACCATATTTTTGTTTTCTGGAAAAATGACCTTTTATTTAAAAAATTTTGTTTCAAAACAGTTTTTTGATAAATTTGTATATTTCTTGTTGGTATCCTTTTTGTTAACTTATTTTTTGGAGGAATAAAGGGTTTCTCCACAAGGTTTGTTTTTTATTTTTAAAGATTTTGAAAAAACAATCCTTTGCAATATGTTTCCTTAATATGTCCTCCCACCTATCACCAAATATTCCCCCTTGAATGGGCGCACAGCCCTCAGGTCCCCCTATAGCACAGACCTGTTTGATTTACCTGAAAGGCTGCCAGCCGGGTTTGCTATAGCTACAACCTACTAGTGGAACCAGTAAACACACCCCGAATTAAAAGTGAAACCAAGAAAACAGGACGAGAAAGCTGAATAGTGTAATAAAACAACCCCTTTAAGTAATTGTTTTTAAAAAATGCCTGTTAATATCCCTTTCAAATAAGCCTTTCTACATTTGTCGTCCATTGAATAACTGCCCCAAAAAAGGTTGTAAAATTTGGGGCAAAAAAAAAAAAAAAAGAAAATTACAAGTCTTTTGAAGAGATAGCCAAACATGGGGAACAGGTTTTAAAAGCTAGGTATTGGGTGACATATTAATTAATTTTACAATATTGGTTTTTTCTTTTTGAGCAAAAGAACCATCAAAAATTATAGCTTGACTTTCCAATGAAAAGCGGGTAAATGTTTTCAATTAAACCATTTTTAAAATCAAATAACATGGTTTTTTTATGAAATATTTAACATGTTTAATATTTTAATATGATAATAACCAATTCATGTTTCCATATTGCTGAGAACCCTTGCAGTATATTCTTTGCCTACCAAAAACACTTGTATCATTAAATCTCGGTTTAAATTTCCCTTTTCAAAATTATCACAGGGTAATTGGCCTCATTTTTTTTCTTCTTTAGCTTTAAAATGCCTAGGCATGGGGTTCGGCATATCACTGTATACTTTCCCAAAAAGAATGACCTTCAAAAATTTCATTCTGCTAAAATGGACTCATGTAAAAGGGTTAAAGGGGGTTTCCACTAGGGAAAGGTAAAAAAACTTTTCCAAAAATGTATTTTGCTTTGTTGAGGAATAATTACTTTAAGGGCAGAATTTCTTGTTTTTCTTTGACCTAAAGCTACTGAGACAGATAAATCTCCTCAAATGTTAGAGCAGTTAACATGCTGTGAATACAGAGCTAATATCTATTTAATGCTATAGAACCACACACCCTACCAGGGAAAGACAGTATGCATGAATTTTTTGTAACACGCTGGGCTCTAAACAGCATGGTAAACAACCCCTTTACATTATAAGCTTTAATTCTGTATAATTTTTTTTATACATTTTAGTATTCCAAGTTGTTCTCACTAAATAGATTTTAAAGTTCCTTTTTTTTTTTTAAAAGTTCCAGACCATTTTCCTCCTGTGTAGACTACGAACAAAAATGTTTTACTGAAAATAAAAATACAGAGTTGAAATCGCATTATTATGACCGCTTCCCTGCTTTTAATATTGGCACGCGTAGCTAAATGAAGGAAGTCACATGTGACTTGGCTTGTTGCGTATATAAGAGTGTTGTCTGCACACATATCCCTTGTTATTGTCATTGGTAAAAGGAACAATTAATCAGAGTTGCATAAAAGGATGTTTATTGGCTTTCGTGCAAGGCTGACCGTGTTTCTGAACCTGCATTTTTGTGAATTGTTTGCATGCTTCTGTGGTGATAGTATATCATGATTGGACAGATGGCACCATTGCTAATAAGTGGCATCAGACTATAGAAAATATGGTCCAGCACTCCGAAATAGGCCAATAAAAAATCACCAGTTTATTTGAAAAACATTAAAATATGCAGCAACCCAAGCACAAATAGGTGTAAACGGCTTACGCGTTTCAGGGCATCAGCCCCTTAATCATAAAATGATATCACATTACACAGACAACTCTTAATATGTACCAAAAATGATAATCAATGCCACTCACCTTTAGAGACAAACACCGACGTAAAACACGTCTACACACAACCCCCATCCTGTCTGCCATAAGCTGCACCGACAGCAGGGCGAGACGCCACCCGCATGTGCACTCCCGACAAACACGGAGAAAAACCGCGCATGCGCAGAAGAGTCCCGAAACAGAGACTCGACACGCACGCGCAGAAAGAACCCGGAGCACAGGAGCAGCAGACCCAGAGAAAACAGTGCCATGCAGCAGATCCAATATGACATGACCAGATATATATCCCAAACATTATGACAAGCCAAGCAAACAGAAGCATGTGACACATATACATTTTTTGACATCCCAATTAACTGTAATAACCTTAATAATGAATAAAAATCTCATTACGTAAGTTTAATCCATTAGGACATATGGTGTTGAGGGTGACAATCCAATAAGCCTCCCTGTTGTGTAGTTTGTGAATCAAGTTCCCTCCTCGTTTGCCTAACTGTACTCGTTCAATTGCAAAAGCTCTGAAAAATTTGGTGCAGCATTAGAGATAGTACTGTTCCAGGATTTTGTATTAATTCAAAAGCTCGCAAATTTTTGGTCTTAAAATTTACGTAAAGGTCGAACCCACATAATAGAGGTGACAGTGTGTGCATTCTATTAGGTACACTGCTGAGACAGTATTGCAATTAAGATACTGTTTGATGCTAAAATTGCGACCATTCACATAAAAAGTGTTGGTGACCCCCAGAAAAGAACAGGTTTACACGGATAGGGGCCACCATTTATAATATCCATGATGTTGCAACCAATTGGTAGAAGAAAGCCCAAGATCAGTGGATGTAACCCCAAAGCAATCTCCCATAGTTTGAGGTCGTTTCGCTACCACTTTTGCAACTTGGGAATAGAATCATCCTTAAATGTTTGCATCCTCAATAGCACAGGTAGATATTTGTATATATTTTCTTTTATGATAAAAAACGGTATTATACTCACAGTAAGGGTGGAATATTAGAGACACACTTTCCACATTGTGGATGTAGCAAATATTGACGTTGTTTTTTATCAACTATTTTTTGCGCCCGGGTAATAACCCAATTTGGATAACCTCTGGCTGACAATCGCTGGCATATCTTCTTGGATTCTAACTCAAAACTTGTTTGGGAAGAGCAGTTGCGTTTTTGCTCTAGTTATTCCCCCACTGGGATTGAGAGACGAGTTTTTCTAGGATGGTAGCTGCGATAGTGAGTATAGTGTTTTCACTGATAGATGTACATATGTTTCAGTTTTTTGGGCACCCACCTCAGTATACCCTTTAGGTTAAATCTAAAAAAGAAAATTTGTGTAGGATGAAAATTTGTGGTAAATTTGAGGTTTAAAGGTTGTTATTTAGATATATGTAAATTGAGACACGTCCATCAATGAACCTCTCCAAATGAAAACATATCATCTAAAACCTGCCAAACCACGGATGTCAACAGAAAATGGATTAATATCTGAAAAAATTACATATACTCAAACCAGGGCCATGACTAAATTTGCTAAAGATGGTGAAAATTTGGAGCCCATGGGAACTCCACGTATTTGTAGAAAAAACTTTTTTTCAAAAATGAAAAAATTATGTCTCATAAGAAATCTAACAGCCAAAATTAAAAATTGCTGTAACTCAATTGAAAAATGACTGTAAAAACAAATGAAATTCCAAAGCAAAAATAGCGACATCCATGGTAGCAGGTATACAGTGACTCCACATCACAGCAAACCCTGAAAAGTGAGATTGCCAACGAGTTTTGTCCATACATTGTAAAACATTACGTGTGTCCTGTAAATACCCCGGGACACGACGAACCAAAGGTTGTAAGTGTGAATCAAGCCATTCACTAAGTGGTTCCAGAAGCGACCCAATGCCCGACACAATGGGTCTCGTAGGAGGCGGATGAAGAGACTTATGGACTTTGGGTAAACCAAAATAAGTTGGAATAACTGGAAACTGTGACAAATAGGCGCTCAGCTACACTGGATGAGAAATTCCCAGTGTCTGACCTTCATTAAGGGATAAGAAAGCTGTGGGCCTGAAATGTTTTAGTTGGATTAGCATGTAAGATTTGATAAGTATTGGCATCAGCCAGCAGTACCAACATTTGAGAATGATATAATGTACGCGGCATGACCACAATAGAGCCACCATTGTCAGCCATATTAAACAAAAGCTGTGTATTGTTACGAAGCTCAGACAAAGCTTTCCTGTCTCTATCTGAAAAATTGGAAGGTAATGAAAGAGTAGATTGCTGAAGAGCAACCAAATCCTTCATGACTAAAGCTTGAAATGTACTCATACACTCCGTGCGAGATTGGAGTGGATAATAATTTGAGTTTTTACCTCTGAATGTAAAGGGCATAACTCTAGAGGAGTCATTGGAACTGCTGTCCGATGCCAAATCCTGTAAAGATAAAAGGGACACTTGCTCATCAAAATTTAAACTCCTAAATTCATTGTCACTTGATACATCAGATTGAACATTATTATCATTATCAGCATTAAAGAAATGTCGTTTTACGGTTAAATCCCTCACAAATTTATTAACACTCTTCAAAACCGAAAATAAGTGAAAAGGCTGCTGTATCACGTAATTGAATCCCAACTTAAGGACTTTCTGTTGTTCAGCAGTTAAAGACACATCAGATAGATTGATAATATCTATGTTATCACTAGATGCTACTTCACATTCCGCGTTTTTCTCTTGTTTTCTCCTATTGTGTTTCCTGCCCCCCCTATGTATCGTCCGTTTTTTGGAATAGCACCTGACGCAGAATGTCCCGACACATTGGTATCATTAGAGGTGACACTAGTATTGTCATTCGAGGTTTCTCCTGGTTCAGAGGACTCTGAATCGAAACTGACTTTCTTGTCTTTGTGTTTATATCTATGAGCGGAGCTCCTGTTCCGTAAAATGGATTTTGGAAAACCAGAGGAGGAATGTTTATTCATCCAGGTATATACAAGATCGTTCTCGTAATCAGTCATATCACGTTGAAACTTTTTCCTCTTGGTTTCCATGATAGTAGATTCCATATTGGACAATGTGTTTTGTATACGATCAAAGTCCTTAATATACTGGGCAGTTGTTTTAAACTCCTCTAGATTTAATTCAATGGTAGCAATTTCTGTGGCTAAAGTATTCAACTGTTCCTCCTCATATTTGATGATGAGTTGGATCAGTTGATGCGAGCAGTCACTTAATGCTTGGTTCCACTCAGATATAAATGCATCAGAATAAATGGTAGTGGGAAGCTTCTTTATTCTAAGACCGCGAGGTATCATTTGTTTCTGTACATACTTTTTTAAAGTAGTTAGGTCCCACCAAACTTTCAACTCGCGGATTGAGTGCTTCTCCAAACTTTTTAGTGATGCACGTAAATCTTGATGTTGTTGTTGCTGGTCAGACGGATCAAATGAATCAAACACCTGTGCTGCTTTTTGCTGTCTAGAAAGCATAGCTGGTGTGGCCATAGTAACACAGTCACTATTATGGGTAATATAACTGTTTGCAGCAAAACAAACATTTCAGGCACAGCTTTCTTATCTCCTTAATGAAGGTCAGACACTGGGAATTTTCTCATCCAGTGTAGCTGAGCGCCTATTTGTCACAGATCCAGTTATTCCAACTATATATGGAGCATTTGAATTACATACAAAATCCTGGAACACGTACTATCTCTAGTGCTGCACGACATTTCATAAATGTCCATCAGTCTAATAACAAATTTTTCAGAGCTTTTGCAATTGAACGAGTACAGTTAGGCAAACGAGGAGGAACTTGATTCACAAACTACACGACAGGGAGGCTTATTGGATTGTCACCCTCAACACCATATGTCCTAATGGATTAAACTTACGTAATGAGATTTTATATCATTATTAAGGTTATTACAGTTAATTGTATGTCAAAAGTGTATATGTGTCACACTGCTTCTGTTTGCTTGGCTTGTCATAATGTTCGGTATATATATCTGGTCATGTCATATTGGATCTGCTGCATGGCACTGTTTTCTCTGGGTCTGCTGCTCCTGTGCTCCGGGTTCTTTCTGCGCGTGCGTGTCGAGTCTCTGTTTCGGGACTCTTCTGCGCATGCGCGGTTTTTCTCCGTGTTTGTCGGGAGTGCACATGCGCTGGCGTCTCAGACCATGCTGTCGGTGCAGCTATGGCAGACAGGATGGGGCTTGTGTGTAGACGTGTTTTACGTCCAGGGTTTGTCTCTCACAGGTGAGTGGCATTGATTATCATTTTTTGGTACTATATAAGAGTTGTCTGTGTAATGTGATATCATGCTATGATTAAGGGGCTGAAGCCCTGAAACGCGTAAGCCGTTTACACCTATTTGTGCTTGCTTGCTGCATATTTTAATGTTTTTCAAATAAACTGGTGATTTTTTATCGGCCTATTTAGGAGTGCTGGACCATATTTTCTATAGTCTGTTGCAAGTTGCTCCATGGCCTGGAGGGCCCGTGCATTCCGGTACTTGACGGTGAGCTGACTTTCTTCTATTTACCTAATAAGTGGCATACATGAATGGCATCTGGTGCTCAAATTTGTAAGAGCTTAACCTTGACTAAGAAGGTTTGTGAGAGCGGACAGACGCACTACAGTGTAGCAGCTCCTCCCCAAAATTAATGAGGGGACTACAGAAAGTGTGTATAAAACAACAGTTCAGTGAATCTTACTGGGTTCGGGTCTTCAAAGTAGTTGAATGATCACTGTACCTGTGATAAGTCGTATCACCAAAAAAGACTTCAATTTTCATTGTAGCATCAGAATTTGACCTCTGCTGAGTATAAGAGGATTGCCTCCTTCGATGAGTCACATTTTCTGCTACTTCGTACATTGGTGTCAGACAAGAAAAATTAGAGGACAAGCAATCTGCAGCCTTTGCTGGAAAAATACAAGCCAGTGCTAGAAGTGTTATAGTCTGGGGAATGTTTGTGTGGCATTCTCTGGGCCCACTATTTCATGTCCAAAGAAAACTCAGCTGATTTGAGAATTAATCCATCTTTGCAAGTCACACAAACCCATACAATCCCCTGGGGGCGATGGATCTTCCATAAGAAAAGTAACATGGATGAAAATTTCCTAAAAATTTAAAAGGGTATGACCAAGACCCCCAAGGGTACCCTGGCTCTCAGTTCCCCAAACTTGAACCTAATCGAGCCTCTATGGGATCATTGATGGTCCTGTCCTCTCTACGGACCTCCCCCATGCCCCCCCCGCAATGGGGATGCACTTTATCACATGTTTTCAGAACCTGTGACAACCACAGGATTTTACAAAAAAAATTTCCCAACCTGTTTAGCTGCGTCCTTGCCGAAAAATGCAGTTACTTCGACCACCCACCGCAACAAATCCTCTCCCCCCCGGGCATCACGGACCGGGCCCTCTCCGGGACCCTTCATACCTCTCTGAACGGACTTCGTGCCCCTCTCACTCCTCACCACCTCCTCCTCCCCCCCCCGCCTCTGTTTGGGGTCCCTCAGGGGGTCTGTCCTGGCCCCCTCCTCTTCTCTACTAAATCTTGGTCTGGGTCACTCATAGCCTCGCATGGCTTTAATACCACCTGTAAAGCGGAGACACCCAGCTTTATTCTCCGGTCCTGACATTTAAACCCCCTTTTCTCCCGGACCCAAAAAAGCCCTTTTCACCATTTCCCCCCTTTTTTCCCCCTCCCGCGCTTAAAATTTAAATGTAAAAAAAAACCCGGAATTCATAAACCCTTTCCCAAACCGCCCCTCTCTACCCCTCCCCCCCGATCTCTCTATCACTTTTTTAATGGCCACACCCTCTCACCCCAACTCCACAATTTCCGCTCCCTTTTGGGAAAAACCTTTACTCCCTTTATCCTTAAAAACCGCCACCCAAGCCCTCACCTCTGCCGGGGGGCCCCCCGCCCCACCTGAAAAAAAATTTTTCCCCCATCCCCCCCCAAATTCCTAAACCCTTTTCCCACTACAAAAAACCAGCCCCACCCCTTTTTCATCCCCCCCCCTTTGCCCTTACTGAAAAAACCCCTTCCCTCTGGGGCCTCCCAGTTGGGCCCCCCTCGCTCCCCCCAATCCACCCCCTTAAACTCTGCGGGCCCGTCGGATTCACCTCTCTCCTCGCTACTCCCCTCCCCCCTCCCTCCCCCCTCGAACCCCCTTTAAAAAGGGGGGTGCCCATTGCCCAACGAATTCATTCAAAATTAAATAACCCTGACCTACAAAAGGCCCCCCATGACCTCCCCCCCCTCCCCTACATCTCTGCCCCCAAAATTTTCCCGATACCCCCCTCCCCGCAATCCCCCCGCTCTTCACAGGACCTTCTCCTCTGCCCCCCCCCTTTAAACAGCTCCTCCAAAAATAACCGTCCCCCCAAGACTTTTTTCCCCTCTTTAAAACCCCCAAAACCCGGAACCCTTAACCCAAAACATCAGACTCTCCCCAAAATTTTACCCAAATTTAAAAGAATGAAAACCCAATTGGAACCCTTAACCCCCCCACCATTTCACCCCCCCAACCTGTTCCCCCCAATTCTTTTCCCCCCTTTTCCCTTTTAAATTTGTAAGCCCTCCGGATCCCCCTCTTTTTATTTTTTTTTACCATTGTTTTTTGTTAAAAATTTTTTTTTTAAACCCCCTTAAATTACGGCCCGGAATTAAGGCCCCTTAAAAAAAAAAAAAAATTAAAAAAAATTAAAGGGGGTTTAAATAATTTGAAAAAAAAAAACCTTTTAATTTTTAGCTTTTTTTGACTTTTTTAAATATATCTCTTTTTTTTAGCACTAAATTTCTTAGGGAAAAAGCAAAAAAGGGTCACAAAAAAATTTTTTCCCAGCTCTTTGCTTCATTATAATTTATTTTTAAATTCCGACCTTTCCAGGTCTTCTGACTCCCCATCACTGTCCTTGCCCAAAGAAGCAAAAAACCGAGGCTTTAAAAACCTGAAAGGAATCATTTATACAGCAGTAAAAAACTAACATAGCACCTTTAAAATATTAATGTATAACATACACTACCACAAAAATTGGGGTATTTGGCTTTTTTTTTGAAATTTAGGATGAAACAAAAATTTTTTAAAAACTTTTTTTAAATGTACTAAATTAACCATCTTTTTAACTCCAAACAACACGGTTTTAAAACTTACGTCCCCTTGGGTGAAGGTTTGCCACTTTTGGGTAGAATAAAGCCTATGTGACGCCGGTCTGAGGAAGGGGGATTACTTCCGAAACGTCACCATTTTGGCAGACGGTCCTCTCAGGGCGACTACACTTTTTTTTTTTCAACCTTCTGAGGACCATTACGTCCTACTATTTAAGAATTTTTGATCTATTTGGCGTATCATGGGTTTTCCTTATTTATTTCATATAACTATGTCTTGATGCCCAAAAAGATCTTGTTGTGGGCTAAAAAAAATGAAAATACTATATAAAAAATTTTTTTTTTTTAAAAGGATATTTTTTTGTGTTTTTTAGTAGATTTTTAAGTTTTTGGGGCAATAGGAAGAGCCCAATTTTTGGGGAAAAATTTGTGATACATTCAACTCAATTTCGGGGTCCGTAGACTTTTAATTCGCAGACCCTGCTGTAAACCGGCCCTTTCATCCGTTAGGCCGTGTTCACACGGCTATTCACGCGGTTTGGGGCGCCGTTTGACCCACAAATCCGCCGGAATACGGACGGGGCGGGGGGCCGAGCGCGGAGGGGCGCCCCGGGCTCCCGGGCCCCATAACAATGCAAATTGGGGGGGGGTTTGGGGGGGGGGGTTTTTGGGGGGGGGGGGGGGGGGGGGGGGGGGGGGGCCCCCGGGGTAAATAAGGGTGCATGTACTTCCCCTCCCCGCCCGACAAATTTTGCCGAGCGGGAGGACCCAGGGATTCCCACTGTTCTCTATGAGAGCAGGGGATTACCGTAATGACTCCCACGGATGGCCCTATTGAAGCGCAATCCGCCGGAATACGCGCCAATCCGCGGCAAATAAGGGCCCTGTGAACGGGGCCTTACACCCGGGGCCCTGCGGCGGAACGCAGGGGTGTGATTGGTTACATCGGCTGGAAGCCTTGTGAAGGGTTTTATCACCGCAATTTTTTTATTTTACTACTTCCTACTCCAGGGGGTGATAGTTAAAACCAGCATCTTTGTAACCCATTGCATTTTTTAACAATTCAATAGGCGTATAAATGTCATGCCCCCCAGTGGGCAAGAACCCAAGGGATTTTAGTTAAGCAAAAAAAAAAAAAAAAAAAATGTTTTTTAAAGGGTTTCTCACTACAAGGGTTGCTTTTAACGTTTAAAAATCTTGCAAAAACAAGAAACTTTGCAAATATGTTTTATTAAAGTGTCCCAACTATTCTAGATATCCCCTCTTGTATGGGCTACATCACTCCTCAGGTCACATAGCTACAGACCTTTTTATCTACCTGAAGGCTGCCAGCACGGTTGCAAAAGCACAACCTAGCTTCT
>JAODAL010052975.1:0-25612 GCA_025379985.1 Phyllomedusa bahiana
GGTATCTAACATGCACCCCCTCAAAGCCACTCAGAAACAAGGGGGTCCCAAAAAAAAATGTAAAATTGCAAATTTTTTTGAAAATGTGAGAAATTGACAAAAATTTCTAAGCCCAATGTGAATAAAAAAAAGACATTTAAAAAATGATGCCAACCTATAATGAACATATGGTAGATGCTAGTTATAAACTATTTTGTGGTGAATAATTATCTGTCTTGCATGCAGAAATTTTGCAACTTTCAAAATCGCAAATTTTTCCAAATTTTCATGAAATTTTGATATTTTTCACAAACACACAAGGATTGTATGGATGAAAATTTCTTACTAACTTAAAGCACAATGTGTCACGAGAAAACAATCTCTGAATCACATGAATAGGTAAAAGTGTCAAAAAGTTATTCTCACATAAATTGACACATGTCAGATTTCAAAAATAGGGCTGGGTCAGGAAGGTCAAAACAGGCTGGGTCCTTAAGGGGTTAAGGATGCCATTTCCTGCTCTCCGCACCCAGTTGTTGGCGTCCTTTCCTTGAGTTTGGTTCGTGCATATGTCTTTCTAAATCCTCTGCCATTGTCTGCATCTGTTTGCTACCTGCTTGTGTTCATCTGCTGACATCGTTCCAGCCATGCCTGCCATTCCTCCTGTGGTGCCTCTCTGCGTTCTGGCCTGTGCCGTGCCTACCACTTCGGCTGTCACCACCAGGGCCTATGTCGGGGTATCGACCTGGGGGTTTCCCTGCAGCACAGTCTTTCCCGCTTTGCGACGGGTGCCGGTGAAGACAATGGCCTACTTAGACTCCGCTCCTCAGCGTAGGCTACGCCAACTCCCTGCGGTGACCAGTGGATCCACTATCCTCTCCACTGAGTATCGTGACAGTACAACTGGGCCATGGATCCCGCCGAAGCTCTGCTTCCCGATACCGACAGTCTCGTGACTGAAATTGCACGCCAGGGTGCTCGCTAAGAGCAGTTGTTCCTGATGCTACAGAACATAGTGACCCGACTCCCTGAGGCTCTGTCCGCCTTGGTTTCTGTACCAGCTCCAGTTACAGTGTCCGTTCCTGCTCCTGCCATGCCAAGTAGCTCCTCCCTGCACTTGCCTTTTCCCCTCCCGCTAAAATTTGGTGCCCTCAAAGGCCCTCCCGAGGATTTTTAATAAAATTTTACGATTCCTTTAAATTTCTGATCCACCATTTTCCCTTTATCATTCCCTGCTATCCAGTGAAGCCGGGCCGGGGTTTACTCCTCTGTGGAACGAGGGGATCCAGTGACCCCCAATTTGGTCACATTTTCCTGGCCCCTTTCAAAAAGAAATTTAAAGAGCCTGGAGGGTTTCTTTTCTCTCCCTTTCCCCCGTTCTCCAACCCCAAAAATTTTACTCCAAAAAGGGGACAGTACCTGTACAGTTCCCCCCCCTTTTCCTTCTGAACGGGCAGGGAAAAAATGGGGGTTTTGGGGGTTGGGGGGGGGCAAACCTACACAGCGTGATCTGCCCCCCTGTCTGGATAAAACCCTAATTTCTCGGGCCACCCGCATCCCCCGTTTTTTTCCCCTGAGCGCAACGAAGTTCGTCATAAACATGATGCCCCCTTTGGCCCCGCAGGGTTCCATCCTTCACCCGTTTTTCAGCCACCGCCCCAACCTCTCGGGCGCATCTCGCGGGGACCATGTGGGTTTGCCCAAAGCCCATAACCAAAAGGGAAAAAAGACCTGCAGGGGGAAATTTGGGGGGACGTGCCTCTTTTGGGGGGGTTTCCCTCTGAAAAACTTCTAAGAACTGCACGACCCCGTCGGGGAAACTCCAGAGCCTAGGTTTTGTGGGAGAGGAAAACCCCGGGGGTTTGAGGATTCTACCTTTTTTTTTTTCCCACCTTTGCCCATGTCAGCCAATTTTTAATTCTACCACCGGGTTTTCGGGGCCCTTCAAGTGGCCGCCTTCGGGGTTCCCGGGTTCTGCGGTAATTTCATCCTTTCCTGCTTTGGTCCCAAAATTTCCCCACCCTGCCCGGGGTTTCCTGGCCCACCCCCCTTCCGCCCTCTTTGGGAACGGCCCAGGTACTCCCCCTACACCAAAGGCAACAACCCAGCCACTTCCCTTGCGCATTGGGGGTTCTGCATCGGGAAATTTTCCCTTCTTGTACTACCCTGCTTTTCTAGTCCCGTTTTCCCTGGATTTCCCTTTGGGTTACGCAGGCACGGGCCAAACCCTTTTGACGGGAATTCGGGGAAGTCACCCGCGGGAAATGGGTGTCACCACCCTTGCACTCTTTTTCCCCCTCCGTTTTCGTTTTGGGGGTTTAACCCCCCCTCGACTCTTCCCCCCGCCGTCCCTACTCCCCCCGGGACCCCCTTTATACTAAAAAGGAAAATTTTCAGATTTTTTTTGTAAGAAACAAGCTGAGACTCTGCCCCCGCCCCGGGCCGTATGATTGTCCCATCGAACCCCCCTGCCTGGCACAACCCCTCCCCCGAGGAAGGGTATACCCCTGTTCCGGCCCGAAACCGAAGCGATGTCAGCATACATAAAAGAGAACCTGGCAAAAGGCTTCATTCACAAGTCGTTTAAGACATGTCATTAAGCTATGGGAAAGCAAAAAAGGAAAACAGGGGGAGAAAAACCCGGGGAAAAATTGGGAACCCCTATCCCCCCCAATGGTCCCCAAGTATAGACCAGGAATGCTGAAAGCGAGTTTTATCGGTTTGGAAAGGGTGTTTTTCCCAAGTGCCCAGTCCCAAAGAAAAACCCTTGTTAGCAAGGTATATTTTGAAAACGGGGTAAAATCAGTTGCCCACCTAAGCAAAACATTATTGCGAGGGGGATTCGGAAACAAACCCTTGATGTAAGACACCCCCTTTGGGGCGGGGCCCTTTGAGATCCGGGCTGATTTGGAACCCACCGGAGGAGAAAAAAGACAAACATGGGAAGAAACCAAAAAAGGGATGCCCAAGGAAAAGAACATCTGCACGCCGGGGAGATAGTGGTAGATCCCCCAGTATTTTAATTTTTAAGACCCCAAACACAGCCCTAGATGAATACCATTCAATCCCCCCCAAAATTTTGAAATTCCAAAAACCAAGTGGTTAGGCCAAAGCATTTTTTAATTTTGTTTTTTGAGTAAACGGGAAAGGGCAATAAAAAAAAAGGGGTTTCCATAGTTGAAAAAAATTTTTTTTTTCTTTTTGTTCTTTTTATAGGGGACAGGCCCTATCTAATCCCCCAAAAATGGGTTGAGATTTTGTCTGGGAAAAGTTGTGAGAGTGGGAAATGAAAGGGCGTATCCTGCATCGCAATATTGATTTTCTTGCTGTCATTGAGGCATAGACTAGTAGTCTCTTATGAGGTTAAGAAGTCAAGGTTTAAAAGGGGGGAAAAAAAAAGGGCCCACCTAAACGGGAAGTCGGGGACAGTATGGGGGTAACTTAGTGGTGACAAATCAGTGAATTTGGGCCCAAAAAGTTTTTTTGAAAAATTTTCCCCGGTTTCCGAGACAAAAACGGGTTGGCCCAGCATGGGGGCTGGGCATTTGGGACGGGGTTTTGGGAGGAAGTTCCCATCAGATAGCCTCAATAAGGATAAATGTAAGCTCTATCAGCAATGTTGAAAGCCATCTCCCAATGGGAAACAGGGAAAGGGAAGGGTTTTCCCGCTGCATGGGTTAAAGGGGTTCAATATGTCCTCTGGTGATAACGAGTCAACTCGGTCCACCAAATATTTCAAACACGATTGTTCGGAGTAATCAAGGGGGAACCCCTCATATTTTTGTAAATATTTTATTAGATCTTTTCATGGGACAACACTGAAGATATGACACTTTGATACAATATAAAGCAGCCCATGTACACTTCAAATACAGAAAAAATTTTGGTCCCCCCCCAAAAATAATCTAAAACAGTCATAAATTTCCCAAAACCCCGCTGGCAAAAAAAATGATAAAACCCCAAAGGGAAAAAATTTGAAAAATTGGGCCTAAAGGATCAATATTATGTAAACCACCATTTTTTCCCCGCATTTGCCTTAACTCTTTTGGGGCAGGGAAATTAAACAAAGCTTCACATTTTGGGCCACTGGAATCCTTTTTCCCATCCTCCATGACAAACATCAAGGTCTGGGGATTTACAGACCTTGTTTAGGATCCCCACAGATGCCAATGGGGTTTGGGCCCGGGAGAAAAATTCTTGGCCATCAAGCATCATTACCCCATTGTCTTAAAAAGGGCAGTGGTCAATTTTTGACGTGTTTTTGGGGGCCCATTAAAATGTTGAAATACTGCCCTGGGGCCCAGAAGGGAGGGGTTTCATCTCTGCTCAGTATGTCACAATGGGTTTTTGGGCATTCAGGGTTTTCCCTTTAAAATGAACTGTACCCCCATAGCCCGCATCACTCTACAGCCCCAAAACCCAAATGACACTCCCACCACTATGCTTAAACTGAAAACCAAGACACAATTGTCTTTTTTGCTGTTTCCCGGGTTTTTGGTCACCACACCCCCGCTTGACACCAAACCCCCAACCTAATAATTTTATCGGGTCCACAGATCACGGAAAAAGGTTACAAATAATCCATGTCCTTAGCCTGTTTGTCCCACAAACTGTTTGCTTTTTTCCCTTTGTAAACTTTCCTTTAAAAAAAGGGGTTTAAATTCTGGGATAAAAAGCCATGCGGGCCCAAATTTTTTAAATGCATTGTCTAGTGTGGGGGTCTGAGCACGGACGGGCGGAACCCCCCCCCCCCCTTTTTAAAACACGAAGCAATAATTGGCAGAACTCTAAGTGTAGTTTTAAAAAAGACAGTCTTTGGATATGATGTTGAGCAT
This sequence comes from Phyllomedusa bahiana, assembly GCA_025379985.1. Classification (NCBI taxonomy): domain Eukaryota; kingdom Metazoa; phylum Chordata; class Amphibia; order Anura; family Hylidae; genus Phyllomedusa; species Phyllomedusa bahiana. The sequence goes on from JAODAL010052975.1 coordinate 4,815, forward strand.
GTGCGGACTCAACTTATTCGGTAGACCCGGGCGGGCCGCCCTAAAGTTGAACCTGCCCCTTTTTAAAACCCGGGCGAAAGGTTTTGGCCCCGGGGGCTGCAGCTCATTTTTAAAGGGGTGTTGACAATCTTCTTATATAAAGGGCCCAAACTTTTGGGTAAACCAAACAATTCTATTTTCAGATCCTCAGAGTTTTTTGCTATGAGGTCCATTTTAAAATTTTTTAAAAGGGGAACAGAAATAAAGAGGGGGTTTTTTCCCAAAATTCACACTTGAGACCCTGAAATACTAACAAAAAACAAGTCACATGGGGGGAAAAAAGGAAAAGGGGCAAAATTTTGCCAATTTCACATAGGGGTGAACTCACTTTTTTTCCCAGCAGTTGAAAACATTGATGGCTGTGTGTTAAACTTATTTTGAGGGCACATAAACCTTTTTATACAAGCGTACCCGCCCTTATTTTTCCATTGTATCAAAGTAAATATTTTTCATTTTTTCCAAAAGGAAAAGGAAAAAAATATTTATAAAAACTTTGGGGGGTGTACTCATTTTTGAAAAATACGTATTAAATACATAAAACAGAAGTAAAAAAAATAAAACAGTATCTTACAAAAGTGAGTACACCCCCCCACAAGCTGTAACTGACAATTTTTACATTGTATAAAATAGTCATACCCTTCATTTTGCCCCATGAAAAGATAAAATTTGAAATTTTTTTAAAAAAGTGAGGGTGAACAGACTTTTGAAAAGAAAAGTGTAATCACTATTCACAAAAAGTTAGGGATATTTGGCTTTTGGTTTAAAATTTTTGGGTAACATAATATTTCTTGAAGTTTTTTTTTTCAACTTTAGAATGCAAAAGGGCCAACGCCTTTAAAGTTTTTAGTACTTTTTTTCACAACTTGCTTTATCTCTATCAAGGAGCTTAATGGCAAAATTCCCAACAGGTTTTTGATCCCTGAATTTCCCCAAAAAATTTAGTGGGGTCAATTTTTAATTAGGATTTTAAAAAGTCCCCCTCATCCTGCTGGGGTTTACAAATTTTACAAACATGAGACAAAACCTTTTAAAATTTTTCCCAAAAGTACCTCAACCATTTCGAAGGGTTTAAGGGAGGGTGATTTTCAAAGGGGGAAAGGGCCCCCTGAATGTCACAGAGAGGGCATCAGAATTTTCAATAGAGATACAGAGAGACTGGGAGCTCACAGAAAGGCAAAGGGAAATGGTGTCCCTTTTTGGGTCCATCACCCACTGCCCGGGCCCCTGCAGGTAAACAAAGCCCGTGGAAAACCCAAAGAAGGGAATTTCCCCAAAAACCCCAAGGGAAGTTTAAGGAGGTGAGATACCGGCAAGGGCAGGGCCCTCCCCTTCCATTGGGCAAACTAGGCAGTTGCCCCGGGGGGCCCCCAAAAATTTGGGGCCCCCCTGGTTTTAGGGTTTTTTTTCAAAAAAAAGAAACATACCCGGAAACCCTTTGGGTTTACCTTGCTTTATTAACTGTTTTTTTGTTTTTAGGGTGTTCAAACAGTTAAAAACCATGGTGGGAAAAAGGGAGCCAAAAAGGTTCCCCGCTCTGCCAAATATTCCTTTTAGGCTGCAGGCGGGCCGGGGTCCAGAACAAAGTGGGTGATAAAATTGGGTGCTTGGGGGGGGAAAAGGCTGTATTTGGGGGGGGCCCATTGCAGTGCTCTGCCCCCGGGGGCCCAAAAAACTGTTTTAGCCGGGTTTGGGCAAAGGGACCCGACCGGTAACCCCGACCCCGCGAGGGGGTTCCTCTCCTTGATGCTCCGCATTGTTACAAAACCAAAAATTTCTGGGTCAGAGTGAATAGACTTTCATTTACCCGAACAGCACAGGAACCCTGGTCCTTTTGGCATTCGATTCCCCCCTGGCCCATTTCAAAAAAAATGATGCCTTTGCCTGGTGGTATGGCAGATTGTCTACACCAGACCATTTTAAATAAAAATGGTCCAAAAGCACAAAACCAAATTTGGAAACAAGTTACAGTGGGGGCTTTGTGGAAAGGGGGGGTCCCCGCCAGGCTATAGTTTTAGGTTAAAGACTCCGGGACACCCAAAAGGGAAAAATGCAAAAAAAGTTGGGATTTTTTTTACCCAAAAGGCGCAGAACATTCTCAAATTTCATGGATGAAAATACACAACAAGTGCTTTACAAATATTTTACATAGGATTATTTTAGATCTTGGCGAAACTGATGTCAGTATAGTCGACGTTTTCGGCGGACGCCTTATAAAGTGACATCGGGTGGTGAGAGAGGAAATGCAGTGAACAATGGAAAACAACAGAATATGAAGTGGAAAAATATGAATAAGAGAATAAGGGTAAAAGATAAGGTTTAATGGGAGAGTTGATATAGCAGTGAAAAAAATAAGGTAAAAGGAAGGGTTTAAATATCTTACCTACAATGATAAATAAATGAGGTAATGGAGTAATATCAGAGCGGGAAGCGCAAACAGTTAGTAAGCTAAAGGAATAAAAAGAAAAGGTACTAAGTACATGGTTAGATAATCTATGGATACACGCTGACAGTTAGAAATTATGGTAATAATGAATGAGCCTACCAAGGTAATATCCAGCTTAAAGGAGTTGTCTCACGACTGGATTTCATCCTACCTTGGTGCTGTCCTAAGAGCTGTAGTTTTGAAATCATGGGCGGGAGCACTGGCTTCCTGGAGTCCTCTCCCCCCTCCCCTTCATCTAGGTGACGTCATGCTGCTGCGCTGCCCCGATGCTAACAGCATTGGAAGGGAGAAAAATTCTCAGATCACAGAGTTCTCTTTCCTTGCTGCTGACCAAATTTAATAGTATCCACCGTGTACACAGCACATATTTCTCGCCCCATACATCCATACATGACCGGGCCAGGGGTGTTGTATTTGCATGGAGTTATCTCAGTGCTACATCTGTCTGTGTCTGCTTAATTACTATTCACTGACTGTTGACTATTTCCTGCCTGAATCATTCACTTCAGCAGTGAAGCTGGTTAGGTAAACAGGGGAGTGAATGCTAATTAGGCAGACTCAGAGCTGAAATAGTTAAAGCAGTGAATAATAATTAGGCTGAGACACAGATTAAGCAAGCAGGGGAGATTGGTACAGGGGCTGCTAGTATGCCTGCTCTAATAATGAGCTGTGCCGCAGGCAGAGCGAGGACAGAAGAGAGAAGGACGAGGCATAGTTAAACTTGTGTGCTCGCTCCCGACGGCGACCTGTTGTGATAAGATGACGGAGATACTGCCTATCAGGGAGAACAAGCAGGTCGGTGACTATAGAGACCTAATGCATGACCTCTGAAGCCACTAAAAACATTAGCTATCAGAAATCAGTAGCGTAGATTTGTTATTGGACATATCATTGCCATTTGGATCAAGATTTCGTGAATTTGTTTTTTGATGATCTTTTAATTTGGAATGCAACAATCTTTGTAGGGAAAGACAACCCCTTTATGTAGTGGGGAAAAGCCCAATCCAAAGGGAAATGCTGGCGATGTACAGGCACTAAAACAGAAGCAGGAGTAACGAAAGGAGCAATATCCTAATTATAAAGCATGGCGCGTTAGCTGAACCCCGCCCTCATCCTGTTTGTGGAGGAAATCCGTGGACGTACGTGAGTGTTGAGAAGGTATGCGGCGTCCTGCAGGACTTGCAGATTGGGCCGGATAAAGCCAACGAAGCAGCGCGCGGTACTGACGCGCATGCGCGTTGCTGCAGGTGATGGGCAGAATGGCGGAAAAAACGTTATCTGCGCCATGCGACGGCTTTGGCGAGTGCGCACCTGTAATTGTCAGCGCATTACTAATGGTAGGTTCTGCTTAGTGAGTGACCATCATTGACGCATATTTAAGCTTATTTTGGCCTTTGCAAGCACTTATTTGCACTTCACCCCCCTAATGTCGTCCGAAGTGTTGCCTGATACTAGTTCTGAGCGATGACAGGATTATTGCTATAACTCAACCTGTCTCTAGAGATTTTCATATCCCCCCATCAGAACCTTAGGACTAGGGATTACGAGAAAAGAGTTAAGAAAACGTACAGCCTACCGAGCTACATGCCGCCACACTCATGAATACCATAAAGTACAAACGTATCCCTAGGAGGCCTCTGTTGCCATTAAATACCACGATATTTCAGAAGGATTCTGACTATTGTAACAAATTTTAAGAACATATCTATACAACGTTGCTCTTTTGATCTTATCTTGTTAACAATTGACACACTTCACAAGTCAAACTCGATAAGGATTCATCTAAAATAGATACGAGAGCATTGAAAGTACAACTCAGACATAATTCAGTTCCATTTGAGACGTGGACATCTCTGAAGGATAAAGTTCAGAATACCATCCTCTGATATTTAGACACCAACAACGAGCAAAAGTAGCGGGACCAAATATATCCTGCGATACTGAGGACATATCTTGAAACGATAGTGTCTCTAGATTGGCAAGATCATATCCACGCTCTACGTTTAATCGCCGCATAATAGATACTTTACCATCCTCAGCGCTCGACAGCGACGGCTGCTCTTTGCTGGCTCAAACGACTAGGTTTTTTTTTAGGCAACGACGAGGACTAAGTTGGTAGGACGTACACAAAAACGGCACCTTAGTATGTCCGACCAGTACGCAGGGGGAGCGTGGGACTGCCCACATCGTGTACTAACTGGTCACTAGATCGTGAGTTGCACTTGACTATATAACACTTTCAGTCCCGTACATTTGATTTCTTCTGAATGTCAAATTCTTAGTAAAGGATTGTCATTTTGCCCCATACATCCCACATTCGACTTCTCTTTCTTATATTATTTTATTTTTGAATCCTTCACACTACATGACAGATTCCAACGCTTCTTTATACCGGTCCGATTCGACTCTAAGGTTCCACTTTGATGATAGACCATAATTTCGATTCCAGATCCCACATCACAGGATACATACTCCTCTTTTTCTCCGCATTTCCAAACTTAACCTCAGACTTAAGTCCACTTTCATACCCTCTACACGCTATCATCCTGTGGACACATTGATTGATCTTTGTACACGCGTCTTAGCATCTTTGACACTAACACATCATACAGGAGAACATTACAATCCGTTATAATATTTACCAGGGACAGTACGAACAAGGCTCTAAAATTCTGTGTGACCTTGTCGATAATCATTATCAAGCCAGCCGACAAAGGCCATTGGTTGCTATGTCAATTATGGACAAACTCGATGTATCGTAATTGAAATTTTACGCAACTTTCAGTTGTCTCTTACTTACAAATCTATCATAGAGACTCACCGAAACACTATTAGTGCACTCAATCAAAAGAAAAACCACTTCAACGAACTTTTGGATGCCAATATTATTGATCCGTACAGCAGAGTTTCTTATTAAACCTCCATCCCATCATACAGTCTTCTACGTACTTCCAAAAATAAACAAAGATCACAGTGAAACCACCTGGCCGTCCCATAGTAGCTATCTACCGACTATGTCCTTTCACCCTGTCTATACTACTCGTGAAAATTCTAACTACCCCTAATTCGTACTACTACTCTTTTCTTCTTGATTACCAACTACTTCTTAGGAAAGGTTACAAGACTGTTTTTCACTGTTCACACAAACCTCATTTTTTTGGATTACGTGGGGAACATTGTCTAGTTTATATACATCTATCGACACAATTTGGGTCTCAATGCACTGTTGACCAATTTTTGGATCACACCACTTTCAGCTGAGCAAAACAGTTATGTTGGACCTGTCTATCACTCATGCTCACAACATATTATTTCCTCTTTGGGTGATCAATACTATCTGCATTGTAAAGGGGACCGCTCATGGAGGAGGCAATGTCGACGACACCCACTACACTGCGAACATCCTTTCATGGCCATCTTCCGAAAGGGACCATATCTACAGCATCCATTTTCACATCGAATTGCCAAAACCTCTGGAGTCGATATATCGATGACATTTTGTGCATTTTGGCTTGGTTCAGAAACAACCTCCCTCGAGTTCCAATTCCCACGATAAATTCATTTTACCCACCGACCTACGTGTGTCACTTCATTACCATTATATACACCAAGCAGATTTAATATTTCACTCGTTACCTACCATTAAATCCGATTCTGAAGTTATTTAGTCGTTACCGATTGGCACGATTTATACAAAAAGCCCAAACAGACCGTAACTAGTATTCTACATTTTTCAACGCAATCATGCTGCCGAACACCAAAAAATATTACCAACGATCCACAGTTTAACAAGGATACAAGGATTAGTACCAAGACCACAAAGTACGTGACATTCGCTTACAAGAAATGACAGCCAGGCTTTTTACAACCGCGGTTATTCCCCAACATCTTTTGACCAAAAAAATTCTTCATCCCCCACCGACTACAGTATACAACAAGCTATTTGGCCTGACAACTGATCCTCTTCACATAAAGTATTCCCCTTGTCGGTCTTGTAAGTATCACCCCTTTATGGCCAAAGTTCACCAAACTTCGACGACATTGGTCTATGTTTTGAGACGCGGTCAATTTCATATCCCCGATTCAAGAACTTCCAAAACTCCGCACACTACATGTGCTTCAGAAGAGAGAGGGAAGAAATATTCTCGGGGGGACCATTTGGTTAGGGCAGACATTGGTCCCATCCCGCATGTCTACCAGAAAATGGCTCTCTCTACCCCACAAAAATGGAAAGTTCCCCTGTCTGGGATGTTGCACAGTGACTTCTTCTGTTACCAAGAAGGCGAATTTTTCACCCATCCCTCACAACAGCGGACAGAAATATCGCATTTAGAGGATTTTTCACATGTCGTTCTAATTTTCACAGGTTGTTTACTTAATTAAGTGCCCGTGCGGTTAGGTATTGTGGACAACCACCCTCAGGCAATAAAAGACCGTATTTCTAAAACATAAAATCACAATCCGATGTATAGAGACCTACTGTCAATCCCACCCCATTTTCGAACCAATCATCCCCATCACGCTACGATTTAGGTGATTTAACAGCCCCGGCCCCCACGCCGTGGGGGCAATCGTATCGCCACTTACTCAAACGAGAGCGATACTGGTTTACACCCCTAAGGACTTAAACCCTAAGGGTCTTAAAACCGTGGTTTGACAGCGCTATAATTATGATTGCTTTGTAGATATTCCCTTTTTTTAACATTGTCAAGTTTTAATTTACATTGTTTTTGTTGTAAAAATATTTTAAATTTTTGTTCCGTTTATTTTCTAATAAAAAAGGGCATCCATAAGACCGGTCTCTGGCATTACTTATATAGTATGTACGCTATCTTCTTCCTTTTTTTCGACTCCTTATTTTTATGACACGCTATTTTTACTATTTTCTTTTTGTTCTTTTTTCCCCTTTCCTCCTTTCTCCAACTTTTAAAATTTTCATTTTCTATCAAATTCCCCCCTTCATTTCACCCCTTACTTCCTTATTCATTCTAAACCTTACACACCTGAAAATTTTAAAGTACGAAGCCAAAGCCGCGCATGCGCAGAAAGGTTTTTCCCTTTCTGCCCAAAACCCCAGCACGCGCATGCGCGGGGCGCCCCGCCGTGCGCGAGGGGGCTTTATCCGGCCCTCTGCAAGTCCTGCGCGCCGGCACCCTTCTAAACACTCGGACGTACGCCCGGTTTCCTCCACAAAAGGGTTTTGGGGTTCAAAACTCCAGCCATGCTTTATTATTGGGTATGCTCCTTTTTTATCCTCTTCTGTTTTAGGGCCTGGACTCGCCACTTTTCCCCTTGGGGAAATGCTTTTCCCCACTACTTAACCCGGGGTTTTTCCTTGGTAGGCTCTTTTTTTATTACCAAATTTCTAACTGTCAGCGGTACCATATGATTATCTATCCATGATTAGTCCTTTTCTTTTTTTTCCTTTAGCTTACTACTGTTTGCGCTTCCTGCTCTGAAAATTTACCCCCATTACCTATATTTTTTATCATGTAGGTAAGATTTTACCTTCCTTTTACCTTATTTTTCATGCTATATCACTCTCCCATTATCCTTATTTTTTTACCCTTATTCTCTTATTCTTATTTTTCCACTTCATATTCTTTGTTTTCCATTGTTCACTGCTTTCCTCTCTCACCACAAAAGTCACTTGAAAAAGGCTTCCCCGAAACGTCGACTTAGAATCAGTTTCCCAAGCTAAAATAACTATGTAAAATATTTTTTAAAGCACTTTTTGAGTATGTTATCCTGTAATTTGAGCGTTTGCCCCCTCTGTAAAAAAAATAATTATATGCATTAAAACCCTTTTGGGGGCAGTGACAAAAACCTAAACTAGCACACAGACCACGGCTGATATCAATGTTTATGAATGGCCTGACGTGACAGTTGCCTCTCACCTCCCTTAAACATGCTTGGAATTTTATAGCAATGTTAGGATAGAAAATTCACCTTAGCCCTCGTTGTGCCGGTTTCCAAATTCATGTTTAGCCCGGAAAAATGATTCAGATTCCTTCTTTCTCTTTTTTTTTCAAAAAACACAAAACTTTAGCAGGTGATCAAGGCGCGGTTCAGGAAAAGAATCATCATTCCAAAATTTACAACTAGGACTTGTTTCATTTAATATATTTTATTCAAAGACGGACTATTTGGGTTTTCCTTTTAATAAACAAAACTTCGATTTGGGTAGATGGGGATTATATTGTTTTGATACCATCCCAATGTTTTAATTGGGAAAATTTTAGACATTTGCTGATTTAGGAAAAATCCTTACCTATATAGCTTTCTGTTTATTCTTTTTTTATGCTTGGAAAGCAGGTGTAGGCTTTTTACATTTGTTTTGTTATCAACTACCAGAGTGGTGCTTATAAAACTGGAAGAATTTTATAGTCTTGGAAAACAACCAGAAATTTATGCTGCCATAAAAACAATTCACTAAACCGCAAAACTAATAAAAAGGGGGCAGATTTATCAATAGGTCTACTCTTTGAAACCCTAAATTGCTAAAAGTTTTTTCAATGCGCCACTTCACAAGGGTTGAAAAATCGGGTGGGGATTAAACTGTCAAGTCTAAGTTTGTACCACCTTTAAGTTTGGGCTTATTTTTTACGCCAGAAACTGCGACAAAACTCGGGTGAAATATTGGCGATTTAAATCCAGCCCCTTCCGTGAAGCCACCCCCCTTTTTTGAGGCCAGCCCTTTTTGTCAGAAAAAGGGGCAAGAATCTGAAACTGTCTAAAAAACTAGTAAAATGTGGAAAAAAACTTGTAAGAACATTATTTTGGCAAAAAATTTGACCAAAATTTCGGGCCGCAACTCCCTTGATAAATCTGCCCAAATATGTACAGGTTCAACATGTCCAGTAAAGAAAAAATAATTTCAGCTATAATAAATTTTCTCTCACTGGTTGAGACTTACAAACACTTTTTTAAAGACTAAAAACTAGCCAAATCCCAACCCTTTTAATTTTGGCTAGGGGGTTTTTCCCCCTACAGCATTCATCATTTTCATGCAAAACAGGGAGATGAATTTCTAATAGAACATTGACAAGGAATGACTTTCGATTCCCACAAAACTCAACAACCTTTTTTAGGCTGTGGGTGGTTTTATACAGTAAAGGGCAACGGGGTTTCTGATATTCCTACTGAGACTTACAGTACATGCTGCAGAAGATGTAAAATCTTAGTAACACAAGACTACAGAGCCTAAGGAGTGAAAATTTTATTATATTCCGATCTTATTTTACAGCTCATGCTGCCCGGCACTGACCTTAAACTTTTCCCATTTAAGCCCAGATCACACTTTGCTATGATGTGTGTACATCACACCTTTTGCGGTGTTTCTCTTTGCTAAAAATTTAGATCAATACTGCAATGCGTGGGTGCCAGTCATTAAATTCCCTAAATGCTGTGATCCATGATGATCAGGGCATCTAGGTGGTTTGGAAGAGCACTGTCAGCCCATAGGCACCTGTGACATGATCGCGGGGTACTGCTGCATTGCTATAGCAGCCGGGGGTCTGACAAAGGCCCTAGGTCTGCCATGCATGTGAGCCTACTAGACTCTGCCTAAGGCAGCAGAATACAAGCAGGCAGTGATATTCTGCATTACAAGTACTGCAGTGTATTATGTAGGCAATCTAAAGATCGCATCTTTATGAAAGAAAAAAATTTAAAATAAAACATAAAAAAAGTCAAAAAAAAATTAAAAGAAAAGAAATCCGTAAACACCATTTACCACAAAAAATACATTACTGGAAAAAAATAGCCTACACAAAGAAGTTTTATCCCCTGCCATAAAAAAAAGTAAAAGCAATGCAAAAAGAAATGTAAAGCAATCAAAAAGTCATACCACCAAAACGGTATTAAGTAAAAGTACAGCTCCCGATCTCTGTAAAGTTGGTGCAGTCACATGTAAATAAACCGAAATACATTTTCCTCCATTAAATACCACACATATATAGAAAACAAATGGACATGCACAAAGAGGGACACATCAAGGGACATATCAAGTCAAGCCTGTGCCCATGCCCAAACACATGACCCTAGGCCATGCCTATTACCATACCCAAGCACAACCAATCATATCCAGGGTCCTCTAGCAGATCTTCACCAAACAACTTGGCCACATAACCCACTCGTGGGGGAGGGACAGGAGAGGGGGGTTCAGGTCACAGCTTACAGGCACAACCTCCTGGGAAGAGGAACAGAAGACCACCCCCATACTGAGATTGTGCTATAGTTATGGCCTTAAGCCCCAGGGTACATATTGTACAGCCTGAACACCCTTCCCTGCACCCCCAGAAGATAAACTACAGGCATGATCCTCAAGGGGTGCAGGGGATGGAAGTTACTACTGTCATAATTTTTGTACCTTTTTTTTTTTTTACTTTGCAGGTTCCCTGTTGGACTATGTCGGGTTGGTTGAATCAATCTCTTTGATAAAATGGTCAATAGGAGATGGTGTCTGGGAGTAAATATTTAAATAAAGTGTTTTTGTGTTGTGTCTGTATGTTTCTTTTGCCATGTTTTTTTTCCAATGCTAGTAATGGAGGATCTGACAGACGCCTCTCCATTACTATCAGGATACAGAGAAGAGCTGCGTTACTGTCTGAAGGGGGACCATTTAATGTGATGGTCCACTCTTGGGGTGGCTGTGGGTTGGTATTTTTAGGATGGAAAGGATCCAATAGCCATAACTGTCAGAACCGAACCCTCTAATATGATGGCCCGCTTCTGGGGCGGCTGCGGGCTGGTATTTTTAGAGTGGGAAGAGACTGTCAGTTTTACCTAAGCGGATTATGAAAAGGAGGAACCACATTGTTTTTTTATCATTTATTTATTAAAAACCTAAAAATAGCGACATAGTGTCCCCCCCCTCCCTTTTTTCCATAACCAGCCCAGGAAAAACCCGACATTTTGACTTGTACTTTTTTAAAAGGGAAAGCCCTGATATCTGCCCCCTTTTCCCACTCTAAAAAACCCCCACAGCCGCCACAGAAGGGGGCCCATCATATTAGGGTTGGGTTCAGAGGGTTTTACCAGCTTTTCCCCAAAACCCGGGTGCATTGGGTACTGGGGTAATAGGACACTGGGCTATTGTGTTTTTTTGGGGCTACAAAAAAAAACCACTGCTGACACCAACCCCAAGGGAACAATGAAGAGGCATCTGTCAGACACCTCCATTACTAGCACTGGAATAAAATGGAAAATAATCCACACTGACATAACAGAAAAAAAATAAACACTCCCCAACTACATCCCTCGCTGACCATTTTATTAAGGAAAAAAATCCAATGCTGATCCGATGTAGCCCAAAAGGGAAACTTTCACGTACACACTCACCAGCATGTGATGTGGGCACCACTGTAATGGAGTTGATTTATTTCCACTCATTTCTGTTTGCACTCACCTCTCAATCAGGTGGCAAACCGAGCATAAATCACACCCCAAGACAGTTCCAGCACCCCAAAAATACCACACTGTCACCACCCTCTTCAATAATCAAAAAAGAAAAGGAAATCAGTGGGGCTCTGATTAGAGATGGGGCGAAATCGATTCAAACGAGTGGAATACGATAAGAATTTCATGAAAACTCGGTTCTGAACGAAGTCGAATTATGGGGTAATACGGTGAACGAAATGTGCTCTTTTGATTGATAAAATGTGCTGCTAGCACATGGCGCTAACATGGGCCCAAAAGCACTCTGGGAGGAAGAAGGGCATAGCCTGCAAGACATGTTGCGATATTGAAGCCAATCAGAGACCCGGCGGGATTCTGTGACGTCACCGCACTATATAAGTCCGGGCGGCGACGCCGGGTCGCTCACCACCTCCTCTCACTGTAACTGAACAGGAAAGGTGCTGCCGCGGCTGATTGTGATAGCTCTCACTGAAGAACTCCTATTTTATACAGCGATTTTTGTGGGGTGTCTCAGCTTGTCCAGAGACTGTTCTCTAATTTCTATTTCTGATTTTTGGGGGTATTGGAATCTGAAATCAGTGTGCATCCCACTGACAGCAGCATAAACATACAATAACCAAGTGGGATTTAAGCCAGTTTCTGTCGTATTCATATTAAAGAAACAGCGTTTACAATACAAATACCACTCAATTTTGGGCTGCTCAATTCTATTGCGCAATTTACATCAAAAAAAAAAAAAATAGGGTTAATTAAGCGTTGTTTGCTGTTGTGGCTGACCCCAAGGAAACGTCATTTTCAACGCCAAAATATATATACATTTTTTCCCTGTTTGCATAATTCACAAGCGAAGGTTAATTACAATTTTATCTCTGATGTGATGGCGTAGAAAACACACAATAGTAACACGCTACAAAGCAACTAGATTGTGGTGGCCCCATAGTTTGGCGGCAAAATACATCCATGGTAAATTAAAGCGTATGTTTTTGGCTGGTGTGCTGACCCCAAGAAACCGTCAGTTTCAACGCCAAAATACATAAATTTTTCTTTAGCATAATTCACCAACGACAGTTAATTACAATTTTATCTCTTGTGTGTAGTAAAAAAACGCCATTGTAATACGCTACAAAAGCACAAGTTGTGTGTTGCTCCAATTGTTTGGCGCAATTTACATCCAGGGTTAAATAAGCGTTGTTCTGCCGTTGTACTCAGTAAAAGAAACTTGTGTTTTCACCGCCACAGAAGAAATCCCCGTAGCATAAATCATATCCGAAGAGGTTAATTAAGCCTGTTTTGTGCTTTTAAATATTCAGTAGCAATACATAACACAAAGTTTTTTAAACGGCACATACAAGTCAATTTTTTTCCTGCCCCGTTGCGGAGCGCAATTTATATCCAATGGATTACCCAAGCTTCTTAGTGGGTTCATTGGCGCAAATACAGGTGTGTATTATCATATACAGATATCTTCATCAAACAGTGTCTGTACATTTTAGAACAAATCGTATGTCAGACAGAGAGGTCAGATCTTTCACCTGCAAGGGGCAGAGGCACAAACATTCCAGGCCAGGTTCGCTAGCACAGAAAGGGAACGTCGCAGCAGGGGTCACTCGTGAGGTCCACAACTGCCGCTGTCATCTAGCGGCCATCGTTTGTTCAGCAAACCAATGGTTCTTGATTGGTTTGACTAGGTCATCCACTTCCCCCAGATGACATCTGACAAACCCAGCCAAGTGTCGGTGAACGTCCAACACATCCCTTAGTTGGCATGGCCCGGGAGCGGTCGAGCGTCCCTTACCTGTTCCTCAACCCGCCTCTGTCCCATCCGGTTCCCACAGCAAAGATCTAACTATGTGGACTGGGCTGCAGCGCCCCAATAAAGCGAGGAAGAACAAATTTAGGAGGGCAGGTCACAGCTACTAGGCATCGAAGAAAATGGGCCAATATTCCCCTCTTCATGAAGTCAGGCGCAAAGTATAGATTGTTGAAGTGGCATGGGAGGTCATGTTGTGAGGGAGTCAGCCTCTGCATACCAAGACCGTGATGAGGACAGCAAGTGACGATGAAACACAAATAGATGATGCTGTACCGACCGCTACTTGGTAGCCGGGTAGTCAAGGGCTTCAATATCGGTCAGGAGAAGAGGGGCGTCAGCTTGCGCATCCAGGCAGCGGCGCAAAGTGCCAGCAATTGGGTCGTTGTGCTGTTGAGTCAGCAGGATAGCAGGCAGTGTGCAGTCGGAGGCCAAGCGGCACGGGTTAAAAAAACCCGCTTTCGCATGTCCAAGAAAGTATCGCACAGGGCTCAGTGAGGCCCGTGGCGGCAGGAAGTCACTCAGTGCGGAGCGTTGGCGGTAAAATCCGATACTCACACGCGGGTTGGCATTCCCATGCTAATACCCCGGAGAGCCGAATATGGGTAAATGTAGAATCTGTAAGCAGAAAGTGAAGCGTGCCAGGGAGCTAACGTTGCACCACGGCCCCTGCTTCAACACAGCAGCGTCACCATCCGTGGCCTGGGAGAAACGTGGCTCAGATGAGGTGGTCCATCCTGCCGCACAGTCAGCAACAGCAGCAGCATCAGCGCCCATGGCACTCAAGCCAATTGCAGCCAGCTCAGGGATCCACAACCTCTGCAAGAAGGAGCTGATTCTCTGTTGACATCATCTCCCGGTCCAGATGCACCTGCTCCTCGCTACCTCAAGGCGCCAGCAGTCCGTTCAGTCGAGGCGATTGCAAGAGACAACAGTATGCGTCCAACCCTCCTAAGGTGCAGCAGCTGACACGTGCTCCTGTCCAAGTTGTTGGTCACTGCGCAGTCGCCTCCCTTTCCCAAAAGGTGTACAGAGCACCATTCAGAGAACTAATGGTCTTGTGCCAAGCCAGGTGGAGAGTTCCAAGCCATAATTTATTTTCCAAAAGGCAGTACCAGCACTTCATAATATGTAGAACAGAAGGTGGTGCCATCCCTGAGCTTATTGGTTTTGTTCCAAGGTGCGCGCAGCGCACACGTCTGGAGCTGTAACTACTGGTCAGGGCCAGTACAAGTCCTTTACGGGCAACTGGAGAATGTGCTTTCCGTCCTCCAGGCACACCAACAACTTGGACCGAAGACGCCGCTTTCTCACTCCACGTGTCCCAAACTGCTGCTCCCCTGCGCAATGTCCGCCTCCCTCCTCCTCAACCACCACCTCCATCACAGCCACCCACAAGTACTGCTCCCCAACCACATGTTGTAGGGCACAGCGTGACCACGCAGTTCTACACCGGCTTGCCTCGGCGGAACGAAGTCCACAAGGGAGGAACTGCCTTCCGCGTCATTGCAGCACAGAAATCGACTTGAGTGGCTTTCTCCACCCAACTGCAAATCGGAACACCATGGTGACGGACAATGGGAGGAACAATGGTGTCCGCTCTGCAACCGAGGAGGATGTCCATGCGCCTGCAAGTGGCGCACGTTTTCAATCTGGTTGTGAAAAGGTCCTAAGTCTTCCCACCGTCTCAGAACATTCTGAAAATGGCCAGGAAACTGTGCATGCACTATTATCCATACGTACAAAGCCAGGAACACCCTCCTCGAGTAGCAGCGGCAGAACCCCTCCCCCAACAACACCTAATATCGATGTTATTCCGACCCGTAGGAATTCAGCCCTGCACATGTTGGACCTTGTATGAACAGAGAAAGCCATTAACGATTTTTTTGATGAATCCAGGCCGACAGAAAGTACTTCCCCCTGTGTAACTTTGATGTCACCAGTTTTTCAGCTCATGCGTGACAACCTGCCGTATGTTGAGGCCAATCGAGGAGGCGACGTTATTGTACAGTCACCAGGACTAACGGGAATGAATAACGTCATTCCACTGCACATGTTCCTTAGGAACAGATGCTGAAAAATCTGTCTGGCAGGG
Organism: Phyllomedusa bahiana; assembly: GCA_025379985.1. NCBI lineage: Eukaryota > Metazoa > Chordata > Amphibia > Anura > Hylidae > Phyllomedusa > Phyllomedusa bahiana. The sequence goes on from JAODAL010052975.1 coordinate 20,622, forward strand.
GACTGGAGACGTGGCGACTACATCCTCGTGGCCACATGATTCCGGTGTGACCTGAAATGTAGAGGAGGAGGACATTGGAGCAGAGCATGTCTGGTGAAATGAGTGATTTTCTACCCTGGTGAACAAAGAGTGAGGAGCAGGAGCAGCTGGATGAGGTAGATGGAGATGAGGAAGACGAGGCATGAATGACCCCCAAGCACGTGGTAGTATACAGTGGAAATGGAGGCAGGTAGCGCCTCGGAGTCACTTGTGCAGATGGCCCACCAGCATGCATAAATGCCTGGCTAGTGACAGTCCGAATAGTCAGCAATCCGGCAAGGGAATGACTTCTGTCGCTCCACTTTCTATTGGAACCCTCGCTACGGTCCAAAATGGGAGCCTTTTCCCATGCTATAGAGAGGGAGACAAAATCAAATACTATAGGGAAATCCTCGCGTAATCCAGATTGGCCGCTGGCCTATGTGGCGCATCGTTCCCTCCTCTGACATGGTCTGACCGGCGGGGTTCCTCAGCGCTCACATACTACTGCCGCGGCTGCTGTGGGAAGGTGGGGGGTAGGAGCATTACAGCTCCAACGCAGTAACCTAAAGACTGAGTCACTGATGATGCAGCATCCTTCACTCCGCCTAGTGAGGAGGAGAGACGCCAGCAGCAGCATGCAGCAGGACCTGTGAGCAGTCCTGAACCAACAGGTGGTGCCTACTTGGACAGAGCACTCTGCCACTCAGTTTAGAAATACGCTGGACACTGGCAGCCCAAACAGGATGTGTGGCACGCAAACTTCCGAGTTTGCAGTGGAGAATCGGTCCTGCCCGGCCATAGTGGGTGGCATCAAGCGGCGTGTTCAGGGCGGCGGGGCCATCTTACCCCCAAGGAGAACCCGCTTGTCCATGGGAAATGTGGAACGACTGACCATTGTCAAGATGAATCAGGCTGGACGCAGGATTATCCACACACCACTGCCGTTCAGGGTCAGATAGATCACCATGACGCCCCCTCACCCAAACTGTGAGAAATGAGTCTGGGTTTCAAACAACCTGCCTCAGCCACTATTCTGATGCCGGCCCTGCCAACCCACCTGATGCCACACATCTTCAGACCAGTTTCTCCATCCTGCCACCAACCATCTTTACTAGGGACTGTATTGCCACCCCCACCACCCTCACTCCTGTCATTGTGCCACTGTCTGACCACCTTCTGTTGCTGTGGCTGCTGCCCGGACCCTCCACACGTGTCATTGTGCCACCACCTGAGGCCTACTCAAGTTTTTGCCACCTCCAAATGACATTGGTGCCACTGCCTGACCTCAAGCTGCAGCTGTGGCTGATGCCTTGACCTCCACAGTGTGTCATTGTTCCCACTCAGTGCCTACTCCTGTTTTTTGCACCTCCTGATGTCATTGTGCCACTGCCGACCTCATGCTGCTGCTGTGGCTGCTGCCGATGACCTCCACACTGTGGTCATTGTCCCACTCAGTGGCCTGTCCCCTGTTTTTGCCACCATCCAGAATGTGAATGGTGCCACACTGCCTGACCTCATGCTGCTGCTGTGGCTGCTGCCGTGACCTCCACACTGTGTCATTGTCCCACTCTGTGGCCTACTCCTGTTTTTTGCCACCTCCAGAATGTCAATTGTGCCACAGCCTGACCTCATGCTGCTGCTGTGAGCTGCTGCCCGAGACATCACACATTGTCATTGTTGCCACTGCCTGACTCATCTGCAGCTGTGGCTGCTGCCGTGACCTCCACAACTGTGTCATTGTGCACTGTCTGACCTCATCTGCACAGTGGCTGCTGCCGTGACCTCCACACTGTGTCATTGTCCACTCTGGGCCTACTCCTGTTTTTGTTTGCCACTCCTAGAATTCATTGTGCCACTGTCCTGACCTCATTCTGCTGCTGTGGCTGCTGCCGAGGTGACCATCCACACATGTGTCATTGTCACTGTCTGACCTCATGCTTGCTGCTGAGGCTGCTGCCATGACCTCTACATTGGTGTCATTGTCCCACTCGTTGCCTACTCCTTTTTTTGCCACCTCCAGAATGTGATTGTGCCACTGCTGAACCTAATGCTGCTGCTGTGGCTGCTGCCAAGACCTCACACTGTTGTCATTGTCCACTCTGGATGCATACTCCTGTATTTGCACCTCCATAAGTCATTGTGCCTCTGCCTGACCTCTAGCTGCAGCTGGGGCTGCTGCCGTGACCTCCACACTGTGTCCATTGAGCCACTGTCTGACCTCAATGCTGCTGTTGTGGCTGCTGCCGTGCCCTCCACACTGTGTCATTGTCCCACTCTGTGGCCTACTCCTGTTTTTTTGGCACCTCCAGAAATGTCATGGTGCCACTGTCCCTGACCTCATCTGCTGCCGCCGTGACCTACACACTCTGTCATTGTGCCACTCTCTGACCTCATGTGCTGCGTGGCTGCCGCCGTCACCCCTCCACACAATCGCTTCATTCAGATTGTTTGCCCCTGAGCCCTCAGCTATGTTTTTTTTCCAAGCAGTCGCTGCCATGACTTTATATCAGGCTACATTTCCCCCTATCAGTTTTTTTGGTCAGTTTGCCCTCATTAAGTCCCAGGGAATTTTAGAGAGAAGCGATTCTAAGAGCGGCGCAGTCATGTGCTGTCATACTAAACCAACAACATTGAATGAAGGACCAAACAAGCTCCCTCTGCATATTTAAGCATGGCACAATGTCTACAGCACCCTGCAGGCTCTGTGCCAATAAAAAGCCCCCCCCCCTGGAAAAAAGCTGCTTTTTAACGTGATTTGTCCCAAAAGTAATTCGGACGAAGTTATTTTTGCCGGAGAAATTCGCGAAGTGAACGAAACGAATTTCGGGAAATTCCCCCAACCTACTCTGATCCAAAAAAACCACTTACAAAAAATACAGGCCTACCTCGGCCTCCCACTACAGGTTAAAAACACTTCTTCAATTTTTGGTTTCTTTTAAAAAACAAGGACTAACTTATTAAATGAATTTTAAAATCAAAAAGTATAGTGCTTACATAAAAAATACAATAACAATGAAAAAATTACATACATGCAACAGTTATGAAATAAAAGGAAAACAAAAAATCCCCCTTTCACTAGGGTAATTTTCAGGGTTTGGGGGAGGAAAAAGGGAAAACCGCCAATCACAATTGAACCAAAAAAAAAGATTTAAACCTGGACAAGTGTCTTATAGGCCACTATCCCCTCTCAGGCTCCAAAACCCCCCTCAGCTAAATGGGAATTAGGGGTACCTGACTGCGGGATTGAAAAGGGGTTGGGGCACCCCATCCTTTAAAGAAGATTGTTACTCACTTCGCCAACTAGATGGCATCCACAGGCTGTTCTTCAGTTTGGACAGGTCAGTTGAACCCTGCCCTTTTTCCATGACCAGTTTTATGGCTGGACAGATCAGTAGGTCACATCTGGTATGATAAGGTTTTGGTCTTCCATCATATATTTGCGAAACTTGTATATACAGAATGGCCATAAGAAGCAATAAAAAGGGCTTCTTAGCAGATACAGCACTGGGTTATGTACACAGGGGGTGATATATTATATCCCATCAGGAAGGATTAATAGCTGTAAAAGGTTGCAGGACTTTCCACAAACAGGCGGTCTTGTTGCTGCTGAGATATATAGACAGGGTTACAACACTGCAGGATATACTCTAGATAACATATAGTTCTATGACAGCTACAAACAGACCTTATGATCATATCATAGCTGCCCTGACCATTTTGCTCACAGAAACTTATAAAAAAAAAAATACTACATATATATTGGCTACCCAGTGTCCAGGAAAGCTAAGTGATGCCACATCCCCCATAGCAACCTATTTTCATATTAATAGGAAAGCTGGGTATCTGTTGCAGGGTTTATGGCATCACCCAGCTCTTCTGGAGGTTGGACAGGCTATCCAGCACCCAGGATAGCTGGGTAACATCCCCCATAGCATATAACCAAATTTCCTATCCTAGGAAAGCTGGTCGCCTGCTGTTGGGGATGGGGCATCATAGACAGACACACACAGACATGTGCATGCACACACAAACACCCATATATGCATATCAATGCACACACACACACATGTATACACATACAAATGTACACACACCCATGTACAGACATGCACACACATACCAATGTACACACACCCACACCCATGTACACACATACCCCTTGTACACACATACACACACATCCCCCCTTGTACACACATACACACCCATGTACACACACCCACACACATGTACACACAATTTCCCCTCGTACATACACCCACAAAAATGTACACAAATATACACCCTTGTACGCACAACTACACACACATATCCATGTACACACACACCCATATACACGCACCCACATGTACATATACACGCACCCATGTGCACACACATGTGCAAATGTACAAATGTACACACACATGTACACGCAGGCACACCCATATACACGCACGCACAGCCATGCACACACACTTCCTGCTCCTCCACAGTGCCATGCTGAGAGCACCCCTCCCCCTTCTTTCTGTTCCAACATCTACAGTGAGCTCTGGCTGAGGCTTTCTAAGCTCTCAGACTAGAGTTCTCTATACAGGAGGTGGCTGTGTTGCTGCCACCTCATATCTCAAGCAGCATGCCGCGGAGCTCCCTACCTCCCCTCCCTCCCTCAGGCTGGAGAGACACCTGCTGGAAAGGGAGGCAGGTGTACAAAACAAAACATATGTGCACCTTATGTCTAGCGCCGGGTGCCGCCCCCTGCAGGGCGCCGCCCTAGGCACTCGCCAACGAATGCCTAGTGGCAAATATGGCCCTGCTTATATTAAACAATCAAAGCTCTCCTAGAGATTACTCGCAGCATGGAGTGACATCACTATGGAAGGACAGCAGCTTCCAACTAATTAGATAAGAGAGACGAGAGAGAGATGGTCAGTTACCAAGAGAAACCTGTGTGCACTCTGTGTGCATCCATGCTACCCAAAAAAAAAAAA